>RSEH01000023.1:0-156622 GCA_006503475.1 Stentor roeselii | reverse complement strand
AATTCTTAGTTCTATTTGTGCTATTTATATTAATATTTGATTCAAAACACAGGAATTTCAATGATTTTATTCGTTTTAAGTTATCAAAAACTCACCTAATGACTATTTCGTGATAATAGAAAAATTATTACAAAATATTCTCATAGATGGAATATTTTATTTTCCATTGAATGATAGGCTTGTGTTTTAACGATTAAATTAATATTAGCCGTCTTAGACAAGTGTTGATGTGCAACTCTTAATTTTTAACTAAACCTAAATTTTGAATAATCCGAATGAAAATTTTAATAACAAAATTCGAAATATGATGAGGTGTCAAATCAAAACAAAAAGCAATAAGTGAATGTTTCCAGTGCCCATAATTGACTCCTTGATGAAGATGATTAATCAAATACTGTGCATAACAACTAGCTTCAACTGCTAATGGTAAAGAATAGTCATGATTTCCCTTAACAGAGTTTGTCATATTAGTGATAACTGCTCCAGGTTTTACAGTGACAACATCCACTTTATTCGAATATTCAAGTCTAATTCCCTCAGACAAGAACTCAGCATATCGTTTCGCCGCAGAATAAACAGTAGTATTCGGCATGTTCATCAAATCCACAAGAGAAGCAATATTAACCAATAAACTTCTTTTTTTACTCTCATCAAAACGTTTGATGAACTCAGGTAAAACGTGATATGAAAGAAGTGTCTGAGGATACATGTTTACTCCTAATTGATTTTCAATACTTTCTAATGACTGCCCTGATAAACTCTTGAATTCAAGGACTCCGACATTGTTGATAAGACCTGAAATTTCGAATTTTTCTAGTCTTTTCTTTAGCTTACCGTAAAATTCTTCTGGGTTTCTGTGGGAGTGCTTGAAATCGCAGGGGATGTAATGAAAGTCCTCGGTTTTGTGAATGGACTTCAGATTTTCGACTAGATTTATGAGTTTTTCTTCACTTCTGGAGATTAGGATCAATTTGAAACCTCGACGGGCTAATTCTTCTGAGATTGCTTTGCCGATGCCGTCGGAAGCGCCGGTAATTACTATCCAGCCGTATTTATAAGTGTTGATATCGATTTTCAGATAATAATTGAAGTAAATTGCTTGAAGGATTAGGTAAAGAATGCGTAAAGCTCCAATATAAACAAATATTTCCCAGTAGTCCATTTATTATTAATAATTTAGAGTTTTGGTTTGATACTTTATGATCTTTATGAGGATTTAATTTATTAATTTTTTGATTCTTGTGATAGGATTGGTATTTAATTGAGATGTAAATCGTTCAACTGGAATAGATTAGTTTTATTTTAAATTTGTGAGAAATTATTAGGGCATAAAATAAACTATTTAATGTTTGACGAGTCCTAGCCTTTCAAATATCGGCATGAACAAAACAATAGCTGAGTTAAGTAAAGACTGAGGTAGTAACTCAAACACCCTAGCCTGTAAATCATGTTTCCAATGTCCATAATTGACTCCAATCCGTAAATTTCTAATTAAACTCTCAGCATATTCATCCGAACTCACAGTTAACGGTAAAGTTTCCATTCCATTTCCAGTCTTCACACTGCTCATTGCAGTAGCGACAATTCCAGGTTTAACTGTAACAACCTGAAGTTCATCCGGGTACTCTTTACTTAAACTTTGACTCAAACAATCAATATAAGTTTTCGTCGCCGAGTAAACCGCAGAAGTGGGAACTACAAGTTTATCAATAGTCGATGAAAAGTTGATGATTAAAGTTTTTTGTTGAGATTTTTTGAATCTTTCCAGAAAAGTCGGCAAAAGATGGTGAGTCAGAAAAGTCACTGGGTAAAGATTCACTCCAAGCATGTCTTCAACTGATGAAGGACTTTGATTTGGGAAAAAGCGATACTCGCATACTCCGACATTGTTGATTAAACAAGAAACTGGGTACTTTGATATACTTTTTGAAAGGTTTGAGTAGAAGTCGTCGCAGTTTGTGTGAGATTTAGAAAAATCTGCCACGATGTACTCGATGTTTTTGTTTGAGGTCTTTAGGGATTCAGCTAAGGCTTTAAGCTTTTGCTCGTTTCGGGAGATTAGAAGGACTTTGAACCCTCGACTTGATAATACTTTTGAGAGGCTTTTTCCGATGCCATCAGTGGCTCCAGTCACCACGAACCATCCATAATCGAATGTTGATATATCGATCTTTCCAACAAGACTTCTGTATACAAAAGCTAAAAACAACAGAGTCACCTTGAAGATTCCGACATAGGCTAAAATTTCCCAGAAATAATCCATAATTAAAATGTCTATAATTATAAAAAATGAATAACAACTTCGCAGGAGGTATTAGTTATTTAGGAGGAATGCAACCAGGGTTTAATCAAGGTGGACTTCCGATGGGTCAAAACTATGGAAATCAAGGCATGATTGGTGGAGGAATGCCCCAAGGAGGGAATTTTGGTGGTAATGGATTGGGCAATCAAGGGATGATGGGCAATCAAGGGATGATGGGCAATCAAGGAATGATGGGCAATCCAGCAATGATGGGCAGAGGAATGCCCCCAGGAGCGAGTCTTGGTGGTATGGGAATGGCAAATCAAGGAATGCCCCCAGGAGCGAGTCTTGGTGGTATCGGAATGGGAAATCCAGGTGTGGGAGGAGGAATGGGTGGAATAGGTGGAATGGGTAGAATGGGTGGAATGGGTGGAATGGGTGGAATGAGTGGAGCAGGTGGAATGGGTGGAATGGGTGGAGTGGGTGGAATGGGTGGAATGGGTGGAGTGGGTGGAATGGGTGGAATGGGTGGAATGGGTGGAGTGGGTGGAATGGGTGGAATGGGTGGAATGGGTGGAGCTGGTGGAATGGGTGGAATGGGTGGAATGAGTGGAGCTGGTGGAATGGGTGGAATGGGTGGAATGGGTGGAATGGGTGGAATGGGTAGAATGGGTGGAATGGGTGGAATGGGTGGAATGGGTGGAATGGGTGGAATGGGTGGAAATACGAATCCAGCAATCAATAATCAAGAAAGAGGACTAGGAGCTCAAGGTCCAGGTATTGGTGCTTTTGGAGTTAATAATGTAGGATCAGTTGGTGGAACTGGAGGCTTTGGATATCCAGCTGGAAATCAAGCAGGAAATGGATATTCAAACAATTATGGAGTGGGTGGTGGATTTCAAGGATCAGGCGGTGGCACGCAAGCATTGGGTGGCGGCTATCAACAATATGGCGGAGGCTTTCAAGGGAAGGCTGTTTGGAAATGGGACTGTGAGGATGGATATAAAAAGCCTTATGAAGAACCTATTCAGAGCTTAATTGAAAATTGCTACCAAAATCGCCAGCAATGCATGTTCACAGTTAATACTGATAAAGGCCCAAAACGATATGGAATCGATTTTCAGACAATGAAACAAATAAACCTTGACACCCAATTTAAAAAGTCAGTTTTTAGAGAATAATTAATTGAAATGATTGATTAGGTTGAAGCTCTACTTGAAATGTGGCTGTTCACTCAATTGGCAATTCAGTTGGACAACTTATTTAAACTATAGTCTCTAAACCTTTTGTTATAGATCTAAAAAATTTACAGATTAATAATTTTTTTCCTCTCTTCCACTTTTTTCTGATAAACCTTTTCTTTCGCTGACAATAAAATAATTGCATTTAACTTTTCCTTACTACCCTAAAGTTTTAACTAATTTCTCAGAGAGTTTCTGAAATTCGAATTTTTTTTCAAGTGCTTGATTTTTAATAATAAATTTTCAAAGTTTAAATTGAGACTTTAAGATTCTAGGGTATTTAGGACTTTTTGTTTCTGATTATAAATATTTAAATAAGACTCTCTAAGATCTAGGATTAATAAGCTAACTAAAATTCACATAATATATTGAATTTAAGTTTATCATATATTTTCTTATAAATATATATTTTCATCCCTCATATTACAAGAAATTGAAAATTTTAACTTAAAACAGATTGAAGAGTCTCGTTTTCTATGACAATTTTAGACGGTGCAGAGTTTAACACTCAGCATCAGCTATTGACTTGATTAGAGAAAATTCTTTAATAATACAAAGTTTATTTAATTAGTCTCCTGCAAACTTCTGTTCATCAAACCACTATCCAATAATTCTTAAGGGCCTTTTTAAATTTAAGATTTATATTCAAACAAGTCAAATCTTTGACAGGATGATATTTGTACTAAAAACTTGACTGAGGAAGGCCTTGCTTTTTAAAATACTTGACCGTTTCCTCACTGATTACGGAGAATCGGATTGTGCAATTCGGGGAAAATTTTAAAGACTTAAAAAACTTAAAACTTATACTGATTAAGGTCTGAACAATATGGAATAGATTTTGAAACAATAAAGCAAATCAACTATTACATTCAAATTCTGAATTTTTTAAATATGCTATTAGATAACTTAATTGAAGTTGATTGACAAAGCTCAATCAAAGATTAAAGCTCATTTTTCGTACTGTCTTTCTGTCGTTCAGTTAAAAACTTTAAATCAGGAGAATGTCTTATTTTAACAATAGTCTCTAACACTTTTTCTCTTTTAATCATCTCAGCAATAGACCGATTTCTAATTTTAGTATTTTTTACTTCTCTTTCACGTTTAGCTCTATCAGCTCTCTTCTTCTCACTGATAATTTTTTCAATAATAGCATCTTTTTTACTTTTCCTTAATAACCCTTACTGTTTTTCCTCATTCCTCAAAAAATTCCTAAAAATTCCAGCTTCTTTTATCCTCAACTTTTCAAATTTTTCCTTTTGTCCTATTTCCACTTTTTTTTTCTGACTTTCAATTAACTCCTCATAAGCACGAAATCGATTTTCTATTTCCAAAGACTTAAAAATCTGATTTTTTTCCTTCAAAAAGTTAGAAGTTTTAATTCTGTCAAGTTTTCCTAAAATTTCTTTTTTTTTCTTTTCAAATTTTTCGTTTTTCGCTTTCAAATATTTTTTTTTCCATTTTTCGAAGTTTTTGTTTTTGGAGATAATTTTTTCAAGTTTAACAAAACTTTCATCAGGAAAAGTTTGATTCACGCTTTGAGCTCGAAGCGAGTTTTTTCCTGCGATTTTTCTTTTTCTTTCAATTGAAAAAAAGTGTTGTTTTGCTGATTTTTCAAGTTTTTTGCTGAGACTTTCCATGATCTGTACGGAATTCTCTGATTGATCAAGTGATTTTTTTCTTAAGAACTCTTGAATGTCTTTACTTTTCTGAGAAATCGTGAAAAATCGTTGTTTTTTCGCACTTTCTCGTTGTTTTGCCTTGTTTTGTTCAACAGAAGCACGAAATTCACTGAAAGCTTCTTCGAGTTGATTGTTTTCTTCTTCTTTAATTCTTTCAATGTTTCTTTGTTGAAGAGATCTCATTGAATTTGTTCGTTTTTTATTAAGAGGCACAGAAAAAGTACGAAGTTTTCGAGACTCGGACTTTTGAATGTTGAATGTTTTGACTGCTGAGTCAATTGCGAGAATGATTTTTTGTTTATAGCTTCGAATAAAGTTTCGTGATTCAGAAGAGTTTTCATTGAAAGGAAGAAGAAAGCTGCTGGATGACTGGTCGACTGCATTTTCAAAAGATGTATTTCTGGAAGTTGGATTGGAGTGACTTGGCTTATGTTGAATAGGGATTTTTGAGTAGTACTCTTCATAAGCACCAGTTTTCATATATTATATCAGTCTTCTATAAACTTATGTTCTGGTAAGTTAAACTAAAGGCTTTGTCCAGAACACTTTGGGGTAAATGAGAATTCGCTTCTCGCGTATAACGGAACAGGTCTTGCAAGTCTTGCTCTTTGTAGATACGGTTTTGGACTATTGTTTGGATTAACTCGTCCTTCAGCTTGGATGCTGGGTTCTTCTCTGTACTTTGAATGAAAGGTACCTCGACTCTCAGTTCCATGCTTGTTTTAGGTCTTGGTCTTCTTTTTTCTTTGTAAACACGGCTCACCTTTGCTGGCTTTGTACTTCTGTTTATGAATTTCTGGTCTAGAACTAGGTCGAAAGTGTTTGTCTTGTTTCGGAAGAAAACGACTGGATGCGTGATTGGATCGAATTGATTTTTTTTTCTTTCGTTGTACTATGTAAGACTTACACTTCCCAAAGAGTGTATCCTTCTATTCATATGCTTAATATTAAGCAGATGTTCACTAAGCAGCAGTCTATTCTGTCTCGTAACATGAAAGCTTTGAGCAGTCTTCTGCATAGAAATGCTTTGCGAATGATTCCCCCTAACACGAGTTTGAACTGTCGGCCGTGCACGTGCAAGATTCTCAAAATGAAACTTAAACTGATCAGAAATAACTTTCCTTCCCCCAAAGTTCCTAGAGTCAGGTACAAATTGTTTCATAATAAATATCTATCAACTAAATACACTAAATCTTCCTCTCAGAATTCGGTAAAATCTTCATAATTCTCTCCACATCTTTCGTCCTCAAGCCATTCCCTTCAAACTTCAACCTTTCAAAGCTAGAAATATCTTTAACCTGTTCAGCAACTGCTTGAATTCCTCTTAAACTAATTTTATTATGACTCAAGTCGATTTCTTGAATATTTTCCAAACAATTCAAACTTTGAGCCAACAACTGAGCGCCTTGATCAGTGATGAGGTTATTCGAAAGACTGAAAAATTTCAAGTTTTTAATGAAAGGCAATGTTGGACAGATCATTTCCATGCATTCATCGTTTATCAAGTTTTGACTTAAAACCAGTTTCTCGAGTTTCACAAGACTCGAGGTACTGTCAGTGAGTTGATTCATTCCGAACTGCCCGAGGTCGTTGTTGATTAAGATAAGTTCAGTGAGGGAAGTAAGTTCAGGTATCAATTTTGCAATAAGTTCACTTTCAATTTCAGAGAATTTCAGGTTTTTCAAGTCGATTAGGGATACTGAATCTGGACCTTTTTTTAAGAATCTGTTGAAAATGTCTCGAATTACTGGAGATACTTTGGTGTAGTTCTTGGAATAAGATAATGCTGCTGGAGAGTCAGTGTCTCGTGCGAAACGGACTAGGTCTTCTTGGCTTTCAGGCCCGTGGTAACAACATGAAAGATGATGTCCCATTATTATGGGATTGTGGCTGTGGGATAATAGATTTCATTAGAGGTGAATTTTGTGAGTGGAATAAATAGAGAAAAGAAAGTATTTAAAAATACTTGAATTTAAGATAAATAATTTTATAGTTAATTTTATTGTTTATATAAAGACACGAATCCTTCACAGTAAAATCCTAAAAATCTCCTTAAAAATATTACATCTTCAAACATCCTTCATCTTTCACTCTTCCCTAAACCAAACCTTCCTTCAAAATAACTGTAATAAAAATGCCTAAAAAAACAGGAGGAGGCAAAGGAAAAAAAGAAAAAAGCACTCAAGACGAAACAACCGAAAAAGTTTATCGTCAATACCGAAAAAACCTTCAAGCAGCAGGACTAACAATGCCTCGAAAGCTGGCAGAAAAGTTCCTAACAATAAGAGACGAGAAGAACCCAAGCGACTTAACCGAGCTCAACGTTTGGGAAGAAATGGGCGCCGAGGGGATGACATGTCTCGCAAACGCTTTAAAAGAATTCGACTACAAGTGTCTTCGAGAGGTCCACCTCTGGGGAGCGAAGATAGAAGACGAAGGACTTCGATCGTTGTCTTTGTTTCTAGCTCAAAATGCATCAGTCACTTCACTTGACATCACAAATTGCGGCTTCGGACCACTGGGCTGCGAGTTTCTTTCAAACATCTTCGGACCGACTTCGAGGAACTTTATAATAAAACTCAAAATTGACTATAATGACATCGGCGATAAAGGAATGCAAATTTTAAGTGAAGGTCTTCGGTCGAATACACAGTTGACTGATTTAAGTCTTGCTTATTGCAATATTGGACAGGATTCGGCCAGGTTCTTACTGGAAATCGTTATAAATCAGAAAAGTCAAATCAAATCTATTAACTTGCAAGGGAATCATTTGAGGAACTATGGAGTGACTGTCTTCTTTAGAGGACTTGTTATTAATAGCTCGGTTGAAACTATTGACTTGAGTGATAATCAATTTGGAGAAGAAGAAGGCGTCATTGACGCCTTTTTGAATTTAATCAAAAATCATAAAAAAATCAAAACTCTTGACTTTAGGTTCAATGGGTTTTATCAGGAAGGTGCTGAAAAAATACTTGCGTTTTTGACGAAACTTTCAGAAACTCCTGAGAATCAAGGGGTTTCTTTAAGTAGTTTGAAACTTCCAGAAAAAATCCCGAATGAATTGATTAAAGCGATTGAAAAAGGACTTAAGGACAATAAAAAGAAAAAAGGAAAGGGAAAAAAGAAAGGGAAAGGGAAAAAGAAAGGGAAAAAGAAATAATGCTAGATTAACATCTATTCTTAACTATTAGAAAGTTATCTCGGTATGGGACTCTTCGACTTCTACAAATTTTTCCTTGTCAGCGAAGAATACTTTCATACCTTTTCTGACCTTGTCACAAGAAACGAATAAAATTAAGGTCATTGTGCCGCAGCTGGCTTGACAGAACATTGCGATGAAGTCCATTCCTCTTTTATGACGGTCGACTAGCTGAAGAGTTGCATAAATGAAGAGAACCATGCCGAGTCCATGATACATTAAAGTAAACTTGCCAGTCATCCTCAGTTTCTCCAGCTTGCTATCAAACTCATCAGAATAGTACCCCTTAGGAAAAAGACTTAAATTCACCATCATCCCCATATAAAACGAGAACGAAAACAGCACAGAAACAATATAAATCGTCAAAAACCCAAACGAAGAAATAGCATCTTGCAACGGAGAATGATTTTCACTCCAGCAGTTATTCCCAACATACTCCGACACAAAAGGCGGTATCGACGTAATCAAAGCAGGCAAGAATGCCAATCCAACATAAACAAGTTCAATTTTTTGACTGAAAGTTTTTTCCTGGACAGTTTTAAAGTAAGCAAAATGAAGGAAAAGACTAGACCAGATCACTTGACTGATGATTGAAAAATGCAGTAGATGTGTCTGAACGGAGCATAAAAACTCGTATTTATACGTGGGCAGCAGCATGATGATCCCAGTGGCAATATTCGAAAGAGTCATGTACATGATCATCCTGATGCTGCTTCTTCTCCAAATCGAGGTGATCCCGCAAGTCATCAAGATAAAGCAACAAGACAGTAAACTAATCAAGCTGCAAATGATGGTCATCAGGTACAGGCCTTGTTGTTCAACTTCCATAATAAGATAATAATCTATTGATCAAATAATAAATCTATCTTATCATCGAATGAAACCTCTGAACGGTTCTCAATCCCTGACAAGGCATCAATTTTTTCAATCACACTGTGTCCTTCGTGATAGTCTTCATCGAAACCAGAAAGGTCCAAAGGACTGGCCAGTGCCAAATCTTCTACTTTTTGCCTTTTCTGCAATTTTTCAGGAATACCTGTGATGCTTAACAAGTGGTCTACTGAGATTCCGTGACTTAACTCTTCTGGGTTGTTCTGTTTAAATAAACTTGCGAAGAACATCAGAGCGTTTTCGATTTTACTCAGAAGGTCCTTGTTTTCAAGAAGCTGGTCATTTAGCATTTTGTTTTGGTTTGTTAGTTTTGAAACCTTGTCTTCTAATGAGGAGATTTGGCCTTCGTATGTCACGTTTTTCTTGTGGAGCTGAACTAGTTTGTTTATCAATGGGTTCATGTCTGCCTTTGTTATGCTTTGCTTTTGGACTACTGGCCAATTGTTGTCGGATGTCTTTCGGTGGATTTCTTTTAGAAGGTCTTGACGACCTCTTAGGAATAATGGGTGACGATATATGTGCTCCTGGGGGTTGGACCGGATCTTGTGGAAGTCGTACATGTTGAGTTGTCTAATGAAAGATGCAAAGTTAGAGTGCTTAAAATAGCTCGGAAGTACTTTTTCCGAAAATTCATTCATCGAAAAGATTACGAACTCAGTCCCTTCACTAGTCCAGGACACAATGCTGGTAAGCGACTCATTACCCAGCATATCGTAAAGCTTTTGAAGAAAAGATGTGGGGATCGATGCCACTGTCTTTTTTTTCATCTGTTCCAGAATAATATGGAAGGATTTCCAATGGAGGGTATCATCTGAAGGCCTTATTAGAAATGAATCAGGTCTCAAAAGGCAATAACAAAAAACCCTCCCTTCTTCTTCCAATCCCTGAAAACTCTCTCTAAAGCCTTTTCATAATTTCCTTATTTCCTTGCCTATTCAATTATTATTAAGTTTACTTGCGCGAATCATTCTCTTATACTCCGACTTTTCAATAGTAAGAGAGCGTTCATCGAGTTCTTCAATGAAAGAAGTCGCGCTTTGGAACTGTTGAAAGACGAACCCTTTCATTCCGATCATTTTCGACTGATGTCTGAACTTATAAATATATGTCAAGTTCGAGTGAAGTCTTTTCGGCTGTGCTCTGATGATGATATAAATAATTAAGGGCAAGCTGTCATCAGTCCCCACTCCTGACCCTGAGTCGCTCATAAGACTGAGCACATTGACGATAATTGACATGCAAGTCACGAAGCAGTTAAGTTTATCAGCAGGGGAACGATAAATGTCAAGACTTTGAAGTGTTTCTATTGCGAACTTCCACATAGCCTCATCACGATTGCTTTCAACGATGTCTAAATGTTCAGGTTTTACCCAACTATGCTGAAAAGTCTTCCAATATAAGTCTCTATCTTTCTTTGATTCATAAACAGGGAAAATATAAGCAAACATCGTCGATGTTAAATGTTTTTCTATTTCTTCCATAGCCATTTCTACTTTCTGGTCATCATTCTCAAGTTCTTTTTTAATCATTTCTTCAATCACGTTTAAATACTCAAAAAAAGCTGAACTCACATTGAACTTATCTTCTTCTTCAAAAAGACTCATCTCGACCTGTGGAAGTTTCATGAACTTTTCAGTGAATTCTTCAATGCTGTTGATATGGGTATTGTCTGGATTTGCAATAGTCTTAATGCTCTTCTTCGACCCCAGGACAAACTCACTCACAGAAGCTAGTTTTGAATGAGGACAGCAAGTTTGAGACCAAAGCTGGGCTAAAGGCCTGTCCTTATCAGGAATCGTCAAAAGACAAACTGGAACTTTTCTATTTTTTATAAATTCAACTGCAAAGCTTTTCTGTTTCAAGACCTCGAAAACTCTGACTTCTTGTCTCAAGTCATTCACGTTTTTTTCCAAGAAGTTCATTGAAAGAAGCAGAAGTCTCTTGTTTTTCGCTGCCATTCCTTTCACTACTTCACATCGGTCTTCATAGTCAGCGAAGAGGGTCTTGTAGAGCTTTCGAAAGCTGTTCACTGTGAAGTCAGCTGGGATTTTTTCAAGGTAAGTAGAAAGAAATTGCGCTAAAAGCTTTAAAGGAATTCCTTCTTGCCCTGATTTATTTTCGAAGAGGTAAGAAAAGTGCATTACGAATTCGATGATGTCTGATAAGGACCATTCTTTGTTAGGGTCGAAGAAAAGTGACATGTCGAGAGAAATGAGCAGGTTTCGAATGGCTTCTTGAACTTTTATCAAAAGTTTTAAACTTTTGTTGTCACCTGGGATTACTCTGGACTTCTTTAAAACTGCAGTGTACGAGTTTTCAATTTCTGCTGAACTGCCTCCGAAGTCCTTTTTCATGAAAAAACAGTGAAGCTCGTCTTGCTCGGTTAAGTTGTTTTCTTTTAGATAGGAAAAGTTGATTAAAGTGCCGAGTTCGTCGGAGTTTCTGATGGTTTTCCCGTATCTTAAAAAATCGTTCCAGCCTTTCTCGGAGATTTGGTCTTCTTTTTCTTTGACGATCCTTGCTAGAAGTTTGATGTCGTTTAAAGTGACTACAAAAGTAACGATTTTGAAGTCTTTCATGTTTTTTTCTTCTTCCAGATGATTTTTACTTTTTGTGATGTGGTCTAGGGTGGATATAAAAGGTTGTTTTACCTTGTTTTTGTAGTAAAACATCATTGTTTTCAAATTCCTTTCATAAGGCACCTCGTTTTTTTCACATTCATAAGCTTTGACCTTTGACTTATCGTAAATACTTTCATCAAAACTGACGATGTCATTCAAAAACTGCCTCATTTTAGAAGACTCGTCTGCAATGAACTCGTTTATCTTGAAGTACTGAAATTCATCGAAATAATTCGCTTTGATGATATTTTTGAAGATGTTTCCGATGAGTTTGAAGTAAGACAAGGTTGAGTTCTGGATGATCACATTTTGAAGCAAACCGTTTTTTATCGGGTCAAAAATCGCTGGAACCCACCAGAGGGTAAATAGAAAATTTCCAAGCAATGTGTGTTTTTCTACTTCTCCAACTGATGGAAAGATTGTTTGAATCAGGAAAATCATTTGTTTGCAGATCCATCTGAGTCCAAAAGGCATGGTATCGATATTATCATAAATCCCTTGAAGTAAAATCTTGCAATGAACAATGACTTGACTACTTCTTTCAACAAGTATTCTATAAACATCTTCATTATGCATGGCATCTTCAGTGGAAATATTATCAGTAGGGTTTTCCTTCGACTTCTGCTTATCAATAGACCTCTGCTTATCAATAGACACCCTACTTTTCGAGTCCCTTCGAAAAATACTTCTTCTTCCAACAGGAAGTGACTGATGTGCAGGTTCAACTTTTTCTTCTTTTTTAAAAACTTCAGCATAAATCACTTTCGGGTCAAGTTTTAGTGACTTGATGACATCTTGATTATTAATGATCTCTCTAAGACCTTTCTTAAAAATCAGTTTCATGTACTTTCTCTGATTCCTTCTTTTCAAGTAATGTCGAAGCATATTCCTCAAAACAAGACTTTCATGCAAAATCGCGCTGATATGACCGGATCCTGAAGTTTTCAACGCTAGAAGCTCAGACTCGATTAAACTTTTAGTTCTGTTAAGCAGGTCTTCCTCAGTTTTTTCAGGATGGACCAGGTCTAAAAAGAAAGAATAAGAAAAAGACTCAGTGCAGGAGTCAATCGGGTCACGACATTGCTTTAAAGAAGTCGCGATAAAGTTGAAGATTTCAGGTTTCTGTCGAATATGGAATAAAAAACCCTCCACGTATCGAAAAGTGTCTCCTAACAACGCGTGGGAGTCCTTTACAAGCACCTTGCGTGACTTGGACTGAATGATTTTTACGTTTTCGACGTGTTCTCTGATGACTAGTTGGTGAAGGTAAAATTCTTTATGTTTGTCTTCGATTTCTTTCAACAAGTGCTTTTTTTCTATGTCGTCTGTTTTTAAATTACCGTGACTGAGGCGAAGTTTTTCATATTTAAAGCATTTTTGTAAGTAAATCCAGTCTTGAAAGGATATCTTTTCCTGTGATTCCATATTTATTGACATGCCGAAAGCTTTTTGGTTCCTTTTCTTTCCTTTAACTTTGGGTGTCTTGCTTTATTTTTTACTTCGTGAAAGAGGATTAGTGGTGTTGACGAAAGGATGTGAGAGACCTGTTCGAATAGTGAGGAATGAATGGGGAATTCCACATATTTATGCGGAAAATCTCCCTGACGCTTACTATGCACTTGGATATGCAATGACTCAAGACCGCATGTGGCAGATCGACATGATGAGAAGACTTGCAACAGGTAGACTTTCAGAGGTTTTCGGAAATAAGACAGTAGAAATCGATAAGTTCATCAGGAACATAAAAATTCCAATTGCATCTCGAGATGATATCAATAATCTTGATAGTGAAACTTTGAAAATCGGGCAGAAATTTGTAGATGGAATAAACGATGCAGCTTCTGAAGGGCATTCACTTGAGTACTGGATGACTAGTTCTCAGTGGAATAATTTTACTTTATCTGACTCTCAGGCGATTTTGTACTTTACTGCCTTGTATCTCTCAATGTTCTCAGGCACTGACTCAGTTAAACAACAGTTCAAGTCTTTAGGCCTAGACCCCGAAATTCTATTACCTTCTTCTTTAGAACTAAACAAATCTGAGTCTTTTTCTGTTTCTAATGAAGAGTTACCAGAGGCTTTAAAAGGTAAAAAACTTGATATTTTAGAGTCAGAGTTTAAAGAATTCGTTAATTTTTACACTCAGCTCTTTGAAGAAGGAGCAGGAAGCAACGCCTGGATAATCGGCGGGAATCACACGAAAAGTGGAAAACCAGTCCTTTCAAACGACCCGCATCTCAGTGCGAGTATCCCTTCCACGTGGTACTTGGCACATATCTTCACTCCTGAGGTGTCAGTCTACGGCAGCTGCGCCATCGGGTCACCTATTCTCACCATCGGAAGGACCAAGGACCTTACCTGGGGAGTCACTGCGATAAAGTCAGACGATCTTGACTTTTACGTTGAAAAATTAGAGAATTCAAGTCATTATTACTTCGGAGAAGAACTTTTTGAATTTCTTACATTTGAAGAAATTATTGAAATCAAGGGGCAAGAGCCAATTTTTTTGAAATTTAAAGAATCTGTTCATGGACCGATACTTGAAAATACCTTCATTGGGTTGAAAAGGTTTATCCCTTCTTTCGCTTGTCCTGAGTCTCAGTTTTTTTCATTTGCTTGGGCTTCTTTGGGCTTCAATGATAAGAGCTTGTCCTTGACTCACAAGTTGTTGAATGTGAAAAACGTGCAGGACTTGAGGAAAGCGGTTTCAACGATCACTGCTATTCGACTTTCGATGTTAGCTGGAAGTTCAAATGGAGATATTCTTCTGCAAACTACAGGGAAATTACCTGTCAGGAGGTATAAAGGAGATATGTTTTTACCTGGATGGAATACGAAAACTATTTGGAAAGGATTTATTCCTTTTGATGATATGCCTTATGTGATCAACCCGAGTAAAGGCTTTATTGTCACTGCTAATAATTACATCACAGGCCCGGAATATAAATATTTCAACTCTCTTGGAAGCACTTTTTCACAGGGTCGAATTGAACGTATCACTGAAATCATTGCTTCGAAGATTAAAGAAGGTCATAAATTCACTGCTGAAGACCAGCTGATTATCTTAAAAGATGAAAAAGATTTATTTGCTGAAAGAATGATTCCTAGTCTTTTGAATAAAATTTATCTGAGACTTCAGGGAAAATATAAGGAAAAAGCGGAGATGTTGATGAAATGGGACTTTTATTTGAAGAGAGAAAGTAACTTAGCAGCTATTTATGCAAAATGGAATATTGAACTTGCAAAGATTCTAGTAAAGAATCATGTTCCTGAAGCCATTTCTCAGTCTTTTTTAAGAAGTTCTTTGCTTCATACTTCTATCAGTAACTATTTCAGAGAGGGATTTCCTCCACTTGATGATTACTGTGATGATAAAAAGACTCAAAAGATAGAGAGTTGTGAAGATTTAATTGAAGAAAGTTTCAAAATTGCTGTGAATAATGTTGGAGAACAGACTTGGGGTGAATTGCATTTGGCTGTTTTGCAACATTTTCCTTTTAGTCAGACTTTTTTTAAAAGTTTCTTTGAAAGGAAAATGAGTGTTGGGGGCTGGACTGGAACTATTCATGCAACTTCGAGTAATTGGAATAGCACTTTTGAGGTCGTTCATGGGCCTGGGCTTAAATTTGTTTGTGATTTGGGAAATTCTTCGAGTAATTATTGGTCTTTAGAAAGTGGGATTAGTGGGAATGTTTTTAGTAAACATTACTCTGATATGTTTCAAGAGTTTCATTATGGAAATATTCCTAGATTTGAATTTGTTGGTTAAGGTTTAGAGTAATTCTATAATTTTAGAACAGTTATTCATAAAAGTGTAAAAGATTTGATGATAGAAGAGTGATTTAGTTATTTTTATTTAGCTCACTTTATGTTCAATTTAGAAACTAGTAATCAATAAGCCATTACACTAATTTCTCTTAACTCAATTTGTCTACTTTTAATTATTCACCCATCAAATTTTACTCAACTATCTTACTTAAATAACACTAAAATCTTGCATCACAGTCGCATCGCGACCCTCATCATCCATAACCAAATAATTACTAAAACTCCTGTCTCTTCCCTTCTTGTTACAAATTAAACTCTCAGCAATTAATTCCATAATATCCTGTTTGCAAATATAAACCAAAGTATTCATCAACCCAAACAAGCATTCAAAACAAATGCAAATTAATTCAATATCTTTATTTTTTTTTCCAGAAGTCTCAATAATAAGATTGATAATCGAAGGCCCGAAGCTAAAAAGTAAAATAACTGAATAAAGCCTCATCCTTAAAAAGCTACTTCTCTTATCCTCTAAAACAACACTTGAATTAGGTAAGTCTTGCATATCTAACTTTATCTCATTTATAAGTTGGTTATACCTCCAAAAGGTAAAAACAATAGCAAGCATAATAAACGAGTAAAAGCTACAAAACTTCCAAATAATTTCATTTTTTCCAGAAATCCAGCATATTCCATCTATATTCTGATAACTCTCAGTAGTCAAAGGAAGTCCAGCGATGACCAAAGGAATAACAAAAGCTCCAAAGGAATAAACCTTCATATTCTTTTTGATATCTTCTTCATATACATGCCTCATGTAAAACTTCTGACATAAAATCGAACTCCAAGCTACAGCGCTTAGAGTTCCATAAGTGATGAAGAAACCAGCGACTCCACATATTGACTCACTGTCAGGAATTACTGTGAAGATGAGTTTAAATGATTCGACTGACTGAATCACGACGACAAAAGAGTAAAAGACTGGCAAGGTACTTCTGAACTTGAAGCAGACACCGAGAGTGAAAATAATTGAAAAAAGGCTCACTCCACAGCAAGTCCTTACAACTATAGCGAAGGTCTGATCGACGATTCCCATATCTATTTATTATGTGTGTTATAATTCGGAATTCAAGTTTTTTTCGTGGTTTTCAGGGTTTTCAGTGTTTTTTGAATGACTTTTACCCTTTTTTTCAGAGTTTCCTGATTTTTCATCGGTTTTCTTAGGTTTTTTTTTCAATTTTTCGACTTGATTGAGGACTTGTTGGACCTTGCCAGTCAATTCTTTATTTAAAAAAGCAGGAGGCTGATGTAGTTTTTTTGATTTTTGTTCAATGATTTTAAGATCAAGCCAAGATTCAAGTTGATTCAACTCCTTACTTACAAGATCAATTTCTTCTATAAGGTCCAGTCGGTTTTCCCTAATTATTTTTAAATCCTCTGCGATTTTTAAAATATTTTTCTTTTCTTTTTCAACAACCTCTTCGCGAATCTTGTCTTCATTTTCCCTTTCAACCACTTCAACAACCTTAGACTCAATAAGGTTCTTTGAAGACTGAACTTTTTCCATTGAAGCTGTTTGGAACTCTTCACTTTCCATCCACAGGCGAAGATTTTTTATCAAGTCAAGAATTTCTTTTAAATCATCTGAAGAGGCGAACTTCTGGAAGGACTCTTCTTCGACTTTTTCTGATGCAAAGTAAATAAAAGACTCGAGGTCGTTTTTGGCGAATTCAAGCTGGTCTAATTGGATTTCTGAAAGCTTTTGATTTGTGAGACTTGTTATTATTGAAGAAACTTCGGAAGGAGATAACATTTTTGGAGTTTCTAGCTCGATTTGTTGAAATTTTAAAGATATGTGCTTTGGTTTGGGCTTTTTTAATGATTTTTCGGAGGTGTTTGAAGTGGAGTTGCTTGGATTTGGAGGTTTTGGAAGGGAATCGTTTTTTGAGGTGTTTGATGAGGAGTTTGAAGTTGATATGGTTGAATTTTTTTCGTTTTCTGTGGTTTCGGGTGATGTTTTATCTGGAGATTCACTTTCTGGACTGTTTAAAGGTTGATTTTGAGAAGTATTAATTTCAGATTCATTTAAAGGTTCTAGATTTAAAGATTGATTTTTTTCAACTTCAGAACTGTTACCAGATTCACTTAAATTCAAATCAACATTTGCACTTTCACAGGTTTCATTCATACATTTAATATCATTTTCAATATTTCCTTGAGAGTTCATCAAATTTTCCTTATTTTCTCTGATTTCTTCTTTTTTCTGATCTTCTTCAATTTCAACGAGTGCCTCAGCAGTATAAAGATAAGGAATCCCAGAAATATCTAAAACAAAATTGAGATAAACATTAACTTTTTTGCTTTTCACTTCAGAAATTCCTTTAACAACGTAAACACAAATCGAATTGACCTTACCTTCCACATCTTCCCCAAGAATGACTTCGAAATCATGATTAGTCTCAAAAGTTACTTTCTTATGACTTCCCAAAACGTCCCCTTCTTTAAAGACAACGATTTCTTTTTTCCAGTCCTCATCTTCTGAAATGATTCTGGCAAAATATGCATGAGTCGCGACGTCAGTTAGTAAAACAGGGCGAATTGCGATGACTGAGCTGAGATTAGCAGCGAAAAGTCCGGCTCCTAGAGCACTGCTTTCATCGCCGTTTAAATGACTGCTTATGTTGAATCCGGTGAATTCTTTTAGTGACTCTTGGACCTTGGGGATCCTGCTGTTTCCTCCAATGATTTCAATGCTACTAACATTTTTCAGATCAACATTAGCTTTTAAACAAACCTCTAAAATTCTTTGATGCAACTTACTCAAACTTCCTTGAATCAAATCTTCAAATTCTTCTCTATGAATAGTATACAAAAAATCAATTCCATTAATCAACGAGCTTAAAACAATCTGAGTCGCCTTATTAGCACTTAAAGTCTTTTTCGCCTGATTAGCTTGTGTTAAAATCCTTGCCATAACTTTAGAATTTCCAATTAAATCCACATTATGCAATTCTTTAAACTTTTCCACAACTTTCAAAGCAATAAGGGAGTCAAAAAGTCCTCCTCCAACAACCTTATCATTAGAATGTGCAAGAATCTGGACATGTTCAACCATTTTCCCAACACTCTGTTTATAAGTGACTGAATACTTGACAAGAGAGACCTGAAGATACGATGATCCAAGATTGAAAAAGATGACAAAATGACTTGAAACATTATCCCACCTATCAAGTCCATAATAAAGCGCCGCTGCAGTATTTTCATGAACCAGTCCCAAGACATTCAACCCTCCAGCAAGTGCAGCATTGATCAAAGCGACCCGCTGGCCACGTGTCCAAAACGCAGGAACAGTGACAGCGCAGTCAGTAATATTCTGATCCGCGAACTTAGAACTCATTTCTTTGATATTTTCCAAGATCATCGCTGTCAGTTCCTCTATTTCAAAGTGTTGTTCTCGAAAAGTAACTCGAGATGAGTTCCGCTCAGGGTTCTCGGAAAATGAAAGGGATTGGAAAGTTCTGTTGAAGTAAGAGGAAGGCACTGAAGAGAGCAAGTTGTGGGAGTATAAAATCGTCGACTCTGGACGTTTTGAGTACTCTTTCAATGCATTCATACCGAATTGACGTCCTCGCTCGGTGAAGGAAATCGCGGATGGCGTTGAACGCTTTGATTGCTCGTTTTCTACTATTGTCAAGCGCTGGGTTGGGCGGATTAGGGATACTTTTATTAACTCTGAGCCGTAGTCGATGCCGATCACTGAAGCTAACGCTTCAGCAGCGAATAGATAAAAAAGAAACATTTATTAGAGTTGAAGGTTTTGAGGCTTGAGGAAAGGGTCTGCTGGATTAACGACTTTTAAAGTTTTAATGTTAAATGATTGATCACTGATTTTATTGTCAAATTTTAATTTTTTCTTATAAGTTGTTTGTAATTTTTCTTAAATATTATTGTTTTGGTTTTAAAAACCATCGAATTGGACTTCATCTTGAAATTAACTAATAAATGTTCAACCGGTCTGATCTGAAATGTAAATATCTTGGTTTGCATTCATGTCGTTACCAAGCAGCGAAGTACCACGAAGGAACATTTTACCACACTCAAGGCACTTATGTCTGCACATTAAACCTCTCAACGCTTAAGCCAGATCCGAAATTCAAGGCTCAAAACAGCATGATATCAGTTCTACTTCTTTACCCATTCTCTTCTCCTTCTTCAATCCTGACAGTCGATTACTTCGGCGTGATTTCTATTCACTCTTATTCTGGAAGTCATATAGTTTCAAATAAAGATTCAAGGAAATCAGTTTGTCCAAAAGGGGTCCGTTCAGCTGTCCTTACTCCAGATTCATCGAAATTAGCAGTTTTAAGTATTGGGGGAAATCCTTACAATGGGACTATCGAGATTTATTCAGTTTCCTTGACCGAGATCAAGAAAATCACTCAACTTTTCGGGAACTTCAAACAATGTGAATGGGTAAATTCAAGTGATTTGTTTGTTTTGAGGGAAAATATTATAGATCCTGGAGATGTGAAGGTGATCAAACAAAGGGATAGACCGATACCTGCTGATAAGGTTTTTGATGATTTTGAGGAGGAAAATGATGAAGTTTTGGACAGTGAAGAACTTTTGAACTGCATGATTTATAATTCGAAGAGAGTTGTTACTTATTATGCTTGTGTATTTGTTCAGGTGGATACTCAGCGCGTTGGAAGGGCACAAGTCACTGATATTTTTACTAGGGTTAATTGTATCCAACAAAACTATTCTGGAATTGTCGCATTTGCCACTGTTGGAAGGGTCGTTCATGTCATGAGAATGGAAAGTCTTGAAATGATGCATTCAATTAAATTGAAGGGGAGTGGTGTACTTGCTATGGTGTTCTTTTCTGGACAGAATCTGTATTTTTCGCCTTCCAGTAACTATTTATGCAAGTTTAACACAGATCAAAGTCCAATAAACCAAGAAATCTCAACAGATAGTCATTACCCATTCATAGAAATCGTAAAAACCCCCGAGAGTTGGGTTCACAAAAACAATTTTCTATGTTGGTTAGAGCCAGACAAATCCCTAATAAGCCTAAACGAATACGGAATCTTTTCAGGAACATTCACCGACTGGCCAAATTCAGGTCAAATGAAAGACTTGAAGCACGAATCACTTTTCAAAATGACCTGCTGTGGACTTGACATTCATCCAACTCTTCATTTAGTGACAGTCGGAGACTTCACCGGAACAGTTGCAGTGCTTGAATATGAAGACAACTTACTAGTCTCAATCACTCAAATCCAAGGAAGTGTCAGGTGCTTGAAGTGGCTTGGAGAGCAGGTCTTGATAGGCACCGTTGAGGGACTTTTATACATTTGGGACTTTCAGATGTCGGAACCTGAGATTTATTATAGCTTTGAAAGCACCATCGTTTGTATGGCTTTGAAAGAACAGGTGCTGGCTCTTGGATGCACTAATGGACAACTGTTTTTTATGAAAGATAGAGAAATTATTAATACTATCTTGGCTCATGAGAAACAAGAAGCTGAGGAAAGGTTTGGATCTTTAGGACTTTTTAGTGAAATTTGGTCATTGGCATGGTCACCTGATGGGATGAGCCTGGCTACAGGATCCGAAGACCAATCAGTAAAGATCTGGGACGTTTTGACCCTAAGTTCAACTCGAACCTTACCCAAACACGCAAGAGCAGTGACAGGTGTAAGATGGGAAGAAATAAAATCAACTGAAATATCCTCCGAAGTACTAAGCGAGATTCTCGTAACATGTTCAGATGACGAGTCCCTTCGAATCTACAGTCCAAAGTCATGGACCATCCTCTTCACTCTAAACACAAGCGTGATCCAAGAATGGCACACAATAACCTACACGTCAATAAAAAATTCCGGAAGTCACGTGGCTTGTGTGACCCAAAATGGTTTTCTATTCATTTTGAACCTTAACACCCTAAAATGCGAGATAGTCGAAAGAATCCACAACGGTAGCATCGAAGGTCTAGACTGGAAAGACCAGCTGATAACTTGTTCGTCCGAAGGTCTTTGCTGTGTAGTATCATTAGATTAACTAATCCATAAAAATGCACATCGGGAACTTCTACATCGAGGACTTTAAAAAGAAGCCGAAATTCAACTATATCCCATTAAACTATGAAAGCAACGTCCTTAACAGTATCTGTTCAGAGCTCAACCCAAAGATCGATGTAGTTAAAGCAATAGTTTTTTCAGCGAAAATGCGAGAATCTGATTATTTTCTCACTGAATTCCACATAAAATGGTCCCTTGAGTGCATTGGCTACGCATTTGCCTTGCCATTAGACCAAAGCATATTAATCCAACACGCCATAAACATCTACACAAATTGGTTGACTCAGGCTTCTAAGCGGCCAGTTCTTCTCTCATCAAATGAATCATTCTACCAACGCGAAATGCTTGGACATATGTCACTTTTATTCATTCCAAGGGAAAAAAGCGAGGTCCACCCTCAGCTCTGTGCAAAGGTCCTGAATATTATTCGAAATTTAATTAGAAAGTCGATACTTTTCCCTGAAAATTACTCTTTTTTGATAAAAATCTTGCTGATGTGCTTTGAAAGTCTCCTGGCTCAAGGTAATGAGTCACTCAGTGTCATTCGAGGAGATATCAGCAGGGTGTTATTTGAGACTTTTATTAGAAGTGAGGTGAGAGACGCAGAGCTTTGGACTGAGATGCTGAAAAAGTTCAGCTCTTGGATTACTAATACTGAAGTTAATCTTAGCTGGGCAAGTGTCGCTGTTGGGCTCACTTCTCGTGTGGTAAATATTTTATATGGAGAAGGCAGTGAAACTCTTGAACTAGAGTTTCGTGATGAAGGAGTAATTTCCATTCACATCTCAACCGAACACACAATCCTAAACTGGAACTACTTCGTGGTGAACGTCCTGGAAAACACCTTAAAAGAAATGTTCGACCCTCAGACACACAAGGAATTCGTGCGATCGGTCAGTAAAATCGTCGACGTTTTCATCACCTTATCCAAAAACCGTTGCGAGATCGACCAATTCGACTTACCAAAGCAATTAAAATCATCTGCAGGTATAAAAAGATTGACTGAAACATGCCGAGAGTCTCATCTAAACTACCAACAAGGAAACGGTAAATTTCCCATTCCCAAAGTGAAGGACTTGATAGATATTTTCGGTGAATGGCTTTTCGTGCAGAGCCGTATGAACAGCGGAGGAACAGTTTACGGACACGCAGAAGCCGTGGGAACAATCTGCCGAGTTTTCAACTACTTGGCTCGGCCAGTGCCCGACATATACCTTGCGAAGTTTTACTCAACTCTTTCAAAGCACTTCAAATATTCCAACGAGTCGAACTTCCAAGTGGCCGGAAGCATTTTAAACCATTCAATAAAGTTACTGACCCAAGAGTACCGAGGAGTTCGCCTTTTACTTCACAAGTCCTGCATCTTCAGGGTGCTGGATAACTACATCAAAAGCAAGGACATTTCTCAGCAAATCAAGAGAGACTGCTACTCGATCATCTCAGCGATTGTCCCCTCGATGAAGCCTTACAAGAAACAAGGGGTGATCAATATTTTAAATGATTGTCTCTGTCATGCGATTAGTGCTGAGAATGAATTGGAATCTTTAGTTACTTTGTTCTGGTCAGCTACTGGGTACCTTCTGATTCTTGATGACTTGGCAGTTCTTGAAGGGCTGCTCAAGGCTTTGCTGAAGAAAATCATTTCGCTTGTCACTGTGATCGACAAGCAGAAGTTTCTTGATTTCTTGAAAGTCGTCGGGACTTTGCCTTTTATGGTCTTTGCTGAAAACCTGATCTCGACGAACCTGGTGAAAGAAATCGTCATGAAATTAATCCTTCCTACTTTAGGGAAAAATGTAAAGGGCAGTACGGATTCAACTCATTTTTACTGTTTGAACCTTTTGATTCATTGGGCTATGAAATTTCCTGGATTCTTGAAAGACTCTGCAACGAGGTACCAGATCTTTGAGACCTTTGCTATTTTAAAGACTCTTGAGAGAGAAAAGGAGTACACGACGATCATTGAAGCGAATATTTTTAATTACGCTGGAAAAAGATGTAAAGAAATCCAGCTGCCTTATGGCAACTCCTGTTCCTTCACCCCTGCCACCTGGCCGAATGACGTATCTCAGCCATTAAAACATTTCTTATTCAAATACGATACACTCGTCAGTACTTACAACACTGAAAACGCCGTCATTTTAATAGTCCGCAATAGAATCGGCAAGTTCTTCTGGAAGTTCAGACACGTTGTCGGAAAATCTGCAAGTCAAAAAGATCTGCAGGCAAAAATCGGCCTGGTCCAAAAACCCCGAGTTTTCCATAAAGTCAACTCTGAACCTTCTAAAGTCGCTGAACTCATCAAAGACCTCAACATTGTCGAAGTTCTCGCATTTGAAAAACTTTCAAGACTTTTCAAAAGTTGCAGTAAAAACCTTCAAAATTTCATACATAAAGAACATGTTCCTGTAAAAAGAACTAAAAAAGAAAGTCCTTCTAAAACATGTCAACTTCGCCCTTTGTTTGCAAGTTTTGGATTTCTTGAAAGTGACTTGATAGGAGAACTTTCTGGACTTTCAAGTCCTGTGACTGAAGAATTGATAAAAGAACTTGACATGTTGTCAAACCGAGAGCTTTATGTGGTTCCTTTGCTTTATTTAAGTACTCCTGAAGCTTCTGAGCAGGACTTGGTAGAGAAAAAGACAGGGTATCCGAAAGAGTTTTGCAGGTTTGTCAATAGTTGCGGGCTTCATTTAACCCGGGAGTCTTTTAGGGTCGGGTGTTCAGGAAGCGTTGAAGACCTTGTGGGGAAATACGGAGGAGTGGTTTATAACAGAGAGTATCATTTTGAACTCGCTCTTATGTCTCCTGCATTGTTTAACACCAGTCATGAGGTGGTTTTAAACGACTTGCTCTCAATGAGCTCTGTTGTTATTTTATGGAATCAGAGATCTGTTCAAGTAGATTCCTTAAAATCTCCAATTGTGTTGAGAAAGCCGAAGTTTGTCAGTAAAATCGTGATTTTGTTGACTCCGCTTAGAAATGGCATTGTCAGAGTCAACTTACAAAAACCTGAACTCATGACTGAGACTTCTTTCGGCCCTCTACTCGATAATATGATCGTTCCCATCCCTATGCTCGGAAAATACCTTTCCATGACCATCGCAACCATCGGCAGTGGAAAAACAAGCAAAGTAGCTACAACCCTTGAAAAGTCATCCATCTTCAAAAGACTCAAAGAACTGGCAAATGACTCAGAAAAGCCTTTTAAGAGCAAAGTAAGTGCAAGTCTTTCCTACCTTTTTAAATCTAACTAAGCCATTCTTACAATATGGAAGTGATCAATGCGGAAGACCTGGAAAAATTCGCAACGAACTTCGACAGTATAAAAGACTGTTTCGATGAAAAATACAAGGAAAAACTTTTAAACCACTTTCAAGAAAACCTCAGAAAAAACTTCTCCTTGGAAAAAGCCTCAGACCCTGTTTCAGTCACTCGAGCAAAGTTCGCAATGTGGAGGTTTAACTGGCAGATTCTTCATAAACACTTAGAAGTCGCTGCTACTTCGACTGTTGGAGTTGTTGAAGAAATCATTCAGAACCTGCTGAGTTTATCAGAACAGACTTTAAAGGCCTGGGAAAAGGACCAAGCGAAGCACACTGGCCTTTCAACAGAACTTTCATTGAAACAAGAAGAAACCAGCATGATTTTAATGGCTTCAGAAGGGCTGGAAAAACAGGTTTCTGCCTTGCAGAAAGAAAATAAAAGACTTGCAGCTGACCTGCAACAGTCACAAGATGAACTCGCTTCAACTTTAGAGCTGCTTCAAAAGGAAAACAAGACCTTTTTGCATAAGATCATCGCCTTGTCGAAGCAAACAGCAGAAACTTCAGTTTCTTCTACAATTGTGAATAAGGTGCGAAAAGAAATTACTCCGAAGGTCTACAACAATACGATTATCATGAACAATAGAATAGCACAAGGGCGAGAACTGAGTTTCAAGCAGTTGAAAGAGACAATTGAAGAAGTTTACTCAACGAAGCTTAAATATGATGAAAAGTGCCGTGAGTCCAAAGCACCTATTGAGACCATGGATCAGTACATGTTCACTTTTTTGAACCAGAAGTTCGGACTTAAGACGATTATCACTGAATGGACTTTCGCTATTATGAAAGCCGTAAATCGCTATGAAAGTGAAGATGCTGAAATAAGACTTTTTTCTAAAGTCATCAAACATAAAGTCAATGAGGACTTTCAAATGGTTCTTAAGAAAGTAAAGGAAAAAGTCAAGGCTTTACTTAAGACCTGCCTTGGGAATAACTCGAGTTATATGAGGGAATCGCAGGTTGCTGCACTTTTAAAGGAAAAGACTCAAGGAAAACTAGAAGAACGTGAATGGACTTCTGTGATTTCTTTGATGTACTCACAGGAAGAGTCAGAATTGATTGTTCAACAGATAAAAGACTCTATTTCTAAGAAATCTGAAGGAAGATCAGGAAAAAGCACTTTTGATGAAATTTTATATTCAGAGTTCTTGAACGTAGTCCTTGGATACGACCTTAACTCACATGAACTCTTATTAGAACCTTTCTGTCAGGTCTTTTCAAGAGCAGACAGTGATAGCGACGGGATCGTGACAAGAGACGAGTTCCTCAACATCTGTTCCAACCTCGCAGCTGAGAACCCTTCAGAACTACTTTTAAAAATCGACCCTTTCAACATCGGAAAAATGACTTTCTCCATGTGTGTCAAGCTATTCACAGAAGAAAACATGCCAGAGTCCAAAGGAAACTTCTCTTTACTCCACGGTTTGTTTTTTGCGAAGCACGGTGAAGAACAGTTCTAACTAATCTCCTACTCTAAGTCCTTCATCTTCCCTACCTTAATTCAAAACCATTAAAAAAATGCAGTTCGGAGGAGTCTTCTGGCAGACATTTAAAGGCTTCCAAGCTTCAGCCAATACTTTAAACCAGTTGCTAGACAAGGAAAACACTTCTTTATCAGAAGTCCTGGATGACGAAAACGTGATCCAAGAGATGAAATCTCAGAACCAGAAGCTGATTGACTAGTAATCCTTACAAAGCTTGACCGAATCGAAACTTGAAGAAATGGTCGACTTGATCACTGTGATGCCTGATGAGACTGCTGACCATAAAAGAGGACATAAACATCCTTTCATTGTCAATGAAATCGTTTCTTGTGAATGTTGGCAAGTCTTGAATATTTTCTTCACCAGCCCGAGTCTTTTAACTCGATTGTTCAAATACATTGAATCCAATAGTCGCGTGCCGATACTTGATGGATACTTCGCAAAGCTTGTCACTGTTTTGGTTTCTAAGAACCCTGTTAATGTTCTTGGGTTTCTGCAGAATTCCAATTTGATCGAACCCTTGATTCAATGTTTGACGTCCAAGTCGATATCAGATTTGATATTGAGAATGGTACTGATTGAACAAATTGACTTAGAGGTTAGACAAAGGGTTTTGAATGCTTTGATTGATGTTCTTGGAAGTGGTGATCAGATTAAAGTGTTTTATGCTTCTAATATTTTTGTGGAGTTGGTTAATAAATCTGGAGAACCTGTTGCGAGAGGATTGGTTCTGAGTCTTGCTTCTGATGAAAGACTTAAAAAAATTATAAGGGTGTGTCTTGATGGTTCGGACTTTAACGTGGTGGCAGGTTTAGAAGTGCTTAAAGCTCTGTTGGAATGTCCTATTAAAGAAGAGCTTATCCGTCCTAATAAGAATGAGGACTCAATGACGATTTTAGATGAAGAAGATTCAGAATTAACCAAGTCTATAATCGAACTTATCCCATATCTTGTTGGGAACTTAAAACGAGACTCATCCTTTTTCCTCGGGACCTTTCAAAGAAAAGTGCAGGTCCTCGGCTTAGACCGTTTGAAAATTGTGGACTTTTTCTATTCAGCTGTAAAATCAGAGCTAAAAGAACTTCTAACAGTCATGCAGTCCCACAACGTCTTTCAAGTACTTACAAGTCTCTTCTTCACATTTGAACAAAACTCGATTCTTCACAACACTTACGAACGTTTTTTCACGTTTATCTTCGATAAATTCGCCAGTGAAGAAGAAGTCCTGATAAACTTAGTCCGAACTTCAAAGTTACTTGAAAGTATCAACAGCGCTCCTGAGTCAAGCGGGCAATCAGGACATATAATGAAACTAGTCACTACTCTTTGTAGGATAAAAGGAAGAAATTCAGAATTTTCTAGCTTTTTAGAGGAAAATAACCATTGGCAGTCTTTTTTTTCTCGAGTTTATAAGAAAAAAATTGAAGTTGAAAAGAAAACTTTAGGACAACCCAGCTTGAAAGTACCTGAAGAAGGCTCTAGTGATGATAGTGGACATGAACGACCTGCTGAGCCAAAGGATACTTTAGAAATTTTGTTGGAGAAAAGTGAAAAATCGCCTGTCAAGGATGAAGAAGCAAATCGCCCGCTTGATATGGCCGATTTGGAACCTGAGCCGAAAGTGAAAAGTTCAGGGAAAGGAAAGAATCGATATGAACAGACAGAAGAAGTTGACCCGGCTCAGCAGTTGGAAGTCAATGATGAGGAATACTGGAGGTTTTAGTTAGGGTGTTAATTACTTTTTAGAATACTCGCATATATACATAAGGTACTTTGTGAAAAGTAGGCTTGTGTCAGGGTGTTAGGGTGTTAGGGAAAGAAAATAGGGATATTGGTAGGGTGTTAGTGAAATTTTCAGGGAATGATGAAAATCATGAAGAAAATCAACAAATGTTATGTCTCAGCAGTTGGAAGTCAATGATGAGGAATCTAGAGGTTTAATAAGGTGTTAGTTACTCTTAAGGATACTCGCATCTATGCACAAGGTGCACTTTTCTAGGCAGTCTTTATGTGAATGATGACCGCATTTCCTAAGCCGAACCATCGAAAGTTCATAAATTTCTTTGCGGCACTTACAACATCTACTTCCAAAAGTAAATATAATCCCTTTCGAGTACTCTTCGAAAAGTTGTTTAAAAATCAAGAACTCTTCCTTGCGAGCAGCAGAAACACTTAACTTATGAAGTTTAACCAGACTTCCAAATTTCATGATAAATCTTCTGATTTCCTTATCGAACTGTTCAAAGTCAAGAGTTTTTATAAAGTCCAGAGCATTTTCAAAATAATGAATTTTGTGTAGGACTTGCCGCGTTTTTTCAATTGACTCTCTTGCTTCGTTAAGAGTCTCCATCCAGAGCTCAGGGTAATTTTTCAAGTAATTGATTCTCACTGAAAAGTTAATTTTTAGGATTTTTAAGACTTCTGCTTTATTTTCCTGTTGTTGATAAAGAAAAACTTTTAAATCATCTAGTTTTGTATCTTGAATCTTCTCTAAAATTTGGTCAATTGAGAGGTATCTGAACTTCTGAAGATACTTTTTCAGCTCTTCTGGAGAGTTTTGCAAGATTTTATCTAGAAAAATCTCTTCTTGCTTCAAATCCAGCTCTTGCTGTGCTAAAACTCTGATGATTCTATCAGGACTAAGCCATTCCAACACATCAAAAGTAGAATTATGGCGATTTTCACAGAACTTAAAAGCTTTTTCCGAATTAATCTCAAAGATTTTCTGATAAAACCCGGAAACCTGTGAAAATTCCAAATTTTTATCAGGAAATTTTTCAAGTAATTCAAAAGTTTTTTCAGATCCAGCAGAAAGACAAAGTTCGAAAGCATCATTTTGAAGGTTTCTCTGAAGAAGAATGTCAAGTAAGCCATCAGAGAACCCTGAAGATTTAATAAGTCCAAGAAGAGTTTTTTCCAAAGTAAAAGTTTCAGGTATTTTTTTGAGATAGTTAAGAAGAAGGTCAGGATGACTTGAAAGTGAGTGAATGACGAGGGTGTTCATGAAGGAGTTCTCGATATACGGTAAGCTTTTAAAGATCAGGTGAAGTTTATATTTAGAGGCAAAAATTTGGATTAATTCTTTTGAATACTCGCTTTCACTATCAAGTCCTGCGTTATTCACAAAAATTGAAGCATCTTCAAATCGATTTCTTCGAATCAGGTCGTCGATAAAGGGCTGGAGGTCGTTTAAAGAGGTGATGTGGTATTTTTCAATCAGTTCTCGCGCTTGTTCCAGTTTGTACTCATTAATAAGAGCCAAGATATTTTCTTTAATATTCGGCAAGTTCAGGATAAAAACTTGCGCAGATGTAAAAAGCACCAACTTCGAGTCATTTTTGCCATTCGTCAGAAGTTTCCCATATGAAGGCAGAGGCTGAGCGATAAGAGTTTCTCTTTTCAGTCCCAACATGTAGACCTTGTCATTATTATATACAATATATTGCTTTATACTTGACAAACTGTTAAGCACCGTTGAAATATTGACTCTTTCCACAGCAATTATACTTTCTTTATTATTTTTGTTGTATTTCAGAAAGTCAATGAAAAATCCTGTGGAAAACAATAGAGAGTCATTAGAATACCAGTGAAAATGACCCTGTCCTTCTTCCAACCTTGCTGAAAAAAGGACTTCTTCGTTTGATAAGTTAAGGATTTCCGCATTTTCAGTGTCAGTCAAGCAGAGAATGTGAGAGTTGTTTTTAAGACTTTGGATGTAATTGTATGATTGTTTCAAGGCTTTCACCCCGACGTTCACCCAACCTTTCTGTAAGATGTGAAGTTGAGAAGTCGACGCACAGATCAATGCTGAGTTTCCCAAAGAATTCGACCAGATGCAGACTTTTTCATATGATGAGGAATAGCTGAATACTTCTTTCCGGCTTTTTTTGTTAAAGAGGACTACTCTTGATGATGTCGTGTAAGCGAAGGTGTCTCCAAGACTTGTTATGTCTTTTATTGGGTAGTTGTAAGGACCGAACATCATTCCTTCGTTGTTCACTATGTCGATTATGTGGATCGCGCCTTTTGCTGTTCCTAGTAAAATGCAGTTGTCGCTGTAGTGAAAACTCAAGATGTAATCGTTTGTTTCTTTTAAAGCAAATGTGATGTTTTGGATTTCATTTACAGTGAATTCCGACATGATATTAATAAATTCGAAAAAAATTGTTTAGATTTGCTAAAGTTGAATTATTCTGAAAATTAAGTCACATAATTATTTTCTGTTAAAAACTTGATGGCTCTCCCAGTTCAAATGAAATAAGAGTCCTGCCTGCCTGGACCTGAACATTTTGAAAAATATCGAAACTGTCAATTTTGACTAAAGTTCCGAATTTCGACTTCTTTTCCTTTATCACGAAATTTCCTTTGCAGTTCTCGATAATTGCATGATTTCTTGATACTGAGATATCACTGATCCGAACATCACAATCAAAAGCTCTTCCAAGTACAATCGATTCACCTTCACCCATCTGAATAGCCCAAACATTTTTATTCCCAGGTTTAAGTCCATCAAAGTTTTCCAGCATTAAAACTGGTTCTTTCATGTTAAAATGCGTGTTGAGGTCTAAGAAATTTTTATATCCCTTGAAAGGGGTTTTGCAAATTTCACATTCAATATTTTTCCACATGCGGACTAGTTTTTCACCAATGATTTTCGTTATAAGTCTCAGTTTTATCCATTTCGAAAGGCATTCAAAGTGGATCTGCTGCATACTTCCTGAACATTGACAGGGCGAAATTAAAGGATTTGTTGAAGAGTTCTCATCGGATAAACAGATCCTGCAGTCTGAGAGACTCTTCGAACTTTGCCGCGTCCAGGGGTTGTCTAAAGGAACTGAAGGGTCGAGGATCAAGGCCTTGTATTGAAGACGGCCTAGTTTTAAAGTGTCGTTGTTTTGAAGGTCGTAACCATTCTCTAGAGATTTTATTACTAACCAAAGGTCGGAGTTTGGAGACTTTTGGATTTTGAATGACTCGGATTTTATTAATTTAGCGATTTCGTTTGAACTTGGGGAACTTTCGGGTGATTCAAAGGATATCTCTAAATTCGAACGGAGTATTGAAATACTTGAGGATGATCGGAATGATGTTTTTGAACAGGTTTGACATTCGTAATCATATAAATCATGAGCGTCTTGATTCCATGTAGATGCATTAATCTTCAGAATACTAATATCCATATTATAACTAAATGAGAATTTAGAAGATATATTGTAGATCAAAAAGTAGATTTCCAAATAGAAGCATATCAAATAAATTTCTTAAACCTAATTCACCAAACCTCTTAAAATAAAACCGACACAAATCTTTACTTCCGCTAAAAAACTCTAACAAACAAAAATGAAGCATGTAAATCGATCGAGATTGATAAGAAACAAGCATTTATTATACATTTCACCAGTCAAGCCTTATTTTTTATCTAGTCGATCACGTAAGCCGAGTATGAAGAGTTCAATCGGAACTCAATGCGACAAGTCCATATCAAGCCGAGAAATTTCAAACAGTTGGGAATACTTTAAAGTTTCAGGAGTGGTAAATGAAAATTTGCTTAAACAACTGGTAGGCAGGCCGATGTCTCCTATAAAACTTCCAGTCAAATCTGTTGATTACATCGCTTCTTCGAAACGAAGATTGATGCATAGAAGTTATGATTTTAGCTATGAAGCTAGTTCGAAAATTATTAGAAATTCACAAAATTCAAGACAAACTACCAGGTCTTCAAGCCAGAATGACCAGAGAAAACTTGTTAAGACTTCGAAGAGGATGATTAAGTACAAAAAGTCTCCTGAATTACTGGAAAGCGACTCGAATGCGAGTATTTGTTATTATCTTCCGAGATATGGTTGAATCATTATGGAAATAATGTTTTTATATTGAATGTTTAGTTTGGCTGTAAAATAAGGGGTTATTTTAGAGTTTAATTATAGGTCAAGGTTCGAGAAGGGTACAGAAAAGGTTTAGTTGAATCTAGAGATTTTTAACTTAATCTGTTTTCATTACTTCGAATAAATCTGATAGATTAAGGGTACATGAGAAAATTTGATTCAGAGTTAGTCGGGCTTCTATGTTTTTTTGATAAATATTGTCAAAAGCCTCTTTATTATATTGTTTTTCATTTAAACTCTATTAAAAATATCGGCTATTAACTTTACCCTGGCTAAATACCCTCTTAACTTTCATGAGTGGTTTGCTTATTTCATTCTTGATATTTAATTTCATTAAAAAACCTATAGTCAAGCGCTGTATTCTTCTTAAGGTGATTAATTTAGTTCCTTGATAAATTAGCTTTCAAGTTAGTTTTCAGAATAAATAAAAGATAACTAACAGCATTTTCAAAAATTTCTTAATATTAACTTGTATGGCTATATAAATAATTATTTGAAGCGTTGGGGGATGAATTTCCTACTTATTAATTATCCAATTGAAAAATCCAAAATTCATCAACAATTCTTTCACCATCAGCACTAATCTGCTGCCAATTTAAATGGGTTTTATTACAAGCATTCAAAACTCCAAAAGAAAACTCATCACTAGCAAATTCGATATTCTCATTTTCCTCAACTCCAAAGACTTTCGTATTAAGATGATTTGAACCAATAGCTCCAGTGGTGATATAAACGGGAGCAGTAGGATTGATATAACCATTTGCCTTAAAATCGAAGTACTCAGTGATTTTTCCCCTATAAACCGGATTCGACCTTTGATAGTTGTGAACATGTCCATTGACATAAAGATCGACTTCAAATTTGAATAAAATTTCTTCAATCTGATTCTTAATGATTTCCGAATCTTTGCCACAACTGTACTTACTAAGTCCTTTCAAGCAATAAACAGGGCGATGTGCAAAGACAACAACCCAAGGGTATCGATTTTTATCATTTTCAGTCCGATTGAGAGTATTTTCTAGAAACTCTAACATAGACTGAACCTGGTCAGACTCATCGAAGAAAGCTTCAGTATGAAGTGCGACATATCTGACATATCCTAAGGTAAAAGTGTAGAAAAAGCCGTTGTTTGGCATTGGAAACCTTGCCAGGTAATTGTGATACTTGTCAAAATATTCATGATTCCCTGCAACTGCCATGACCGGAACATGACTCACGACTGACTGGATCTGGTCCATGAAATCATCGCCTTTGATACTTGACTGAGAAAACAAGTCATAAGCCAAGTCTCCTAACATGATAATCCCGTTAATTTCCTGCCTTTTATAAGAAGCGCTTATTGTATTCCACGCAGTTCTTCCTTTCTCTGTTACTGAAAAATCTCCAAACATCAGAACTTTTGAAGACTCGTATGGAGGGGTCTTGAATTCGAAGGTTTCAGAAAAGCCTTCTAGTTTGCAACCGACTTGGTATTTGTAAGACTGGCCTGGGGAAAGCTTTGCTTTTACTTTGTGGTTGTACCAGATGTTTTGGTTGTCCTTGAATAGAAAGCTTTCTCCTTCGAAGTAGTTCCAGATGGACTCTTCTGAGATTCTCACGTATGAGGTTTGTGTTGGTGATGGAGTTGACCAGATGAACTGGATCTCTCCTGAGGTGTCTGTCAGAGTCAGGTGCAGCTGTGATGGGAAAAAAGTTTGAAGAACGATTGGACTTAGCACGACTAGAAAAATTTCTGGGAACATTATAATATGAGGATTTTTAGAGGTTTTCGTTTAATTTCAGGTGATGGGGTTTTGGATTGGAGATATTAGATTAATTAGATGGGATAAGTTTATTTTGAGGATGGTTTAGTTGTTTAGAGAAGTAGAGTCTTTTGTTGTTTGCTTTAGATTATTTTTTTTAATACGAATTGAGAGTTATGAGTTAATAGTTGGAAATGCTAATCGACTTCGAATATGCTCTAAAGTTACTCATATTTTTAAGTTCATTTATTCTGAAATTATATCTATTTATATTTATTATATACTTAAAAGAGTTATATACTGGCTATAAATTTACATAGTTGATAAAATAGCTCTTAAATGAACAAATAATGATTTATAGAAATCAATTTTGTTACAAGAGAATATGAATTATATATTTTTTATTTGAATATCCTTAATTGTGTTTATTTCAATTGTTTATATTTCTTATTTTTTGCTGAATAATTTTAGGGTCTAGGATATTTATTAATATAATGTATCTAACTTATTCTATCTGAAGAACTCTTCCAGTACTTTTTACAAGATTTTCGGTATATAGAGTGCTGATATTTTTTATATTTGAACTATGGTGATTATACCTATTAGAAAAAACTATTATCTATCAACTTATATTATTATCCATCAGCTTATATTATTATCCATCAGCTTATATTATTATCCATCATCTTATATTATTATCAATCATCTTATACTTTCTAATTTTTTTGGAGAATAATTTATAATTTAGATATGGGTAATAATTTAAAAGATTATAAATAAAATTTCAATAGAAATTTTACTTAAAAAAATTTCAACTCAAATCTTGAATTAAGGCATAAAAGTATTAGATTTATAAACTGTCACAGAGCCCGTCATTGCCATGATACATTAGAAAAAAGTAAGTATTATATACCTAAATTATTCTATATATGTTAATTATAATACATATTAAAAGTATATAATAAAAAGTATAAATGTTTGAAAGTATAAATATGTTAAAAGCATGAAAAGTATAAACTTCTAAAATTAGATCAAATTATTGTTTAATTAATTTTTTTTATAATTCAAGACTCAACTCACAAATACATAATAATATTCTAGTCTCATTTTCATTATTTCATCAATAAATTAATAAGAATAGAGAGTAAGTATACCAGTGAGGAGCATACTATTAGCATAGCCTTTATCATTTTATTTTTATGAATTTAACTAAATGATTAAGATGAACATTTTTGAAAGGTTTTCAACTCAAGAAAAATTCATAGGAAACATTGAGAAAATTCGATAATCTAGTCTCAATTATATTGCAATAATTATGGTACAAGGTTGTAAATCATTCAAAATCTTTTGTTAATGAAGAATCAGGAAGCCCACAAAAACAGAATTAAAGGTACTTGGTCCGCTTCAAAACATTTAATTTCTTATCGCCATAGACATGACTATTTTAATGATGTATATTAAGCTGAATTTGTCTCCGGCGTGGAAAAGATTAAGGAAACTTATGAAAAGTATTCTTAAATGAGATGAATGATAGTTATGTTGGTGATTTCTTTAGTAAAATTCTCTAAATATTTTATATTTTAGATAAATAATCCATAGTCGTTCTTTAAGTTATTCAATTTTTGATAGTTGTGTTGAAGGTTATCATGTTTTCCACCCTGATAACCTTCGACCATAAAAACTAAAGTAGGCATTGTCTAAAGTGGGCACGATTATGACCAAATTTTTCCAACTTCATGCAGCTGCCCTCTTTTCAAATGTTTCAAAATTATAATCTAGTTACTTTATCAACTAGGATAAGAAATTGAAATAATCATCTAAACTTGGCTACTTTAATTTGGCTATCTTCAGTGTCAAAATATGACTTAAACTTCTGTGTACAACTTTACTCATAAGCTTGGCTCTTAAGTTAAACATAATTTTAAAATTCATTCCAGTAAATCCTAGATACTTAAAAAATCATTATCACTAGATGCTTCATAATCCTTATTTTTTCTATAAAAAATCATATTATTGCCTCTTTAATGTTTATTTTAGAATCCACTAAGATTTCTGTGTATATGAAGCCCTCACTACATCCTAAAGTAAACCCTGTGTCTAAATATCCTTTAGCTCGCATAGAAATTGAATTTTATATAAATTTAATTTTCTAGATCATAAGTATCATTATTTAATGATTCTTCGTCAGTAAACTAGTTAATAAAAAAGCCTGGCTTGCAAAAAAAAATTTTTATTGTTGAGTCAAGTATTTTGGTGCATGCAGCTTAAACCACTCTACTTCATTAAGTAGACCAATGCACCAATTTATTTCAAATAATTTCCATGTCAACAGGCTAAAATAGTGATTTTGTGTTTGTAGCAAGTAAGCAATTTATAATGATAAAATTAATTCTTGTGAGATGAGCTATTATCGTTGAAAAATAAATTCTCCTGCTTATTCTTAAAAATTTATTTGTTCAAAGCCATTCCTCTAAGATGTGAATTGTCATATAAGACTTAGATTTAAATTACTTTTTTAAATTAAAATTCACTGATAATTTAAAAATTTTCTTAGTTTTTAGTTTACTTCAAAATTTATCTAAAATATTTTTATAAATTCATATCATTATTCCACATATTTGTTTCGATTTTTGAGTATTATGGATAAGATCTTCCTAGAATCCTGGATAAAATAACTTAGCATTCAAATATCATAATCATAAGTACTTAAAATTTGATATAAAATAAATTTTTCTATCAAACGAAGCAACTTTGACTTAATAGCAACTTAAAATTATTCTCAATCAAGCATCCAATAATATATATTCCATATCATTATTCAGCTACTAATTCATTACCCAAAACCCAATAAATAAATAGGTCTACTTTTTATGAACATAAAAAATAATGGCCATTATATTATAAAATAATAAATGATTCCAGGATTTTGTCCTAATATTCCCTTACCCAGTTACTGGGGAACAAGCGTTCCACACGGATGGGGTCGTTTCTCAGAAAACGGTGGAAACAATTCAATAAACTCAATAAACGACAGATTTACTTCAATCCAAAGTCGTTTAGAGGCATTAAATCAGGGTAGAAAAATCCATGTAGGCTGCTGGGACTCGTCAATACCCAGTGTATGGGAAGAATGTCCGAAAACGGAATGAACAACTCAATTCAAGCAGTAAGAGTAAGGCTCAGCGCTATAATGGAAAGAATAGAAGCCTTTGAAAATAACAACTCCCCTCCTTCCTCAAGTGTTTGGGACTCAAGCATTCCAAGCACCTGGGGCCGTTGCTCTGAAAACGGAGGAAATTCGTGTCTTGATGTTATTCGGGAAAAATTAAAAAGCATTCGGAATTTTATTGAGGAACTTGAAGGGAGATCAAGGCAGGAACAATATCTTAGAGCACAACGATTGGCTGAAGAAGCTAAAATCCGTAATGAACAGCAAAGATTAGAAAATGAAAGGAAAATTGTTGAAGAACAACGAATTAGAGAGCTTCGTGCGGAAAATGAAAGGAAACAACGAGAGGAGAGGATTAAAGCTATGAATTTAGAACGTGAAGAAGCGAAACAACGAGAAGAGAAACAAAGATTGGAAATGATACAATTGGAAAATGAGAGAAAGATTAAGGAGGAACTTGAAATTCTAGAACGGGAAAGATTGAATGAGTTAGAGAATAGTGATATTACAAGCAATATTTCTCGGAATTAGATAGTTTAGGTAATATCTTTACAGTTTATAGTTGAAGTAATTAACAGGAGTTCAGTAAAATAATTATAATTATTGATGATGTATTCGCTGGTATAATTTATGATAACTTAAAGTATGACATTATAAATTATAGCATCACTAATAATAAAAATAAAATGTTAAACATAATATATAATAAATAAAGCTATCCACACAACTTTATAATTCCAATTTATTAATCCTCAATTATTTTCCATCTAATTTAAATTCTACTCTTTACAATTATAATAACACTAACTTAACTCAGCCGAGCTTCTCGCCGACAATTTTTGCTTCAAAATATCCTTGGCTACTTAAAAAATACCTAAATCATCAATCTGATCCATAGTGACCTCTTCAAGCATTTTCTTCTTAGCCTGATACTCCGCAATTTTCTTCCTCTGGTCTTCAATATACTTCATTTTCTTAACCTCCTGTTTTTTCTTCTCTTCATTTTCCTTCCTCATCCTGCTTCGAACTTCCCTCATTTCAGCTTCTTTTCCTTTCTGAAACTCTTCTAACTTTTTCTTCTGACTATCCAAGTATTTCTTTCTATTCATTTCCTTTATTTGCTCTCTAATAGCCTCTTCTTCATCTTTTTCCTTCTCCCTTTCAAGTTTTTCAAGTTCTTTTTTGAGTTTGTCTTCTCTGTAAGCCTCAAGTTTGCTAAGTTTAATCAATTTTGCCTCAGTTTCCTTAAGTTTAGTTTTTCTCATCTGTTCTTCTTTAAACTCCGCAAGTGCAGCAGGTTCTTCATTATAAGAATTTTTAATACGAGTGCGAAAAGTGAGTTTTTTAGAACTTTCAAATGAAATATTTCTCGGTTCAGGCTCTTTTAAAAAGTTTTCATTATTTTTACGGGGACAAGGAGGTAAAGAAACATTTCGAGTAGGAGTAACGATTCTTGGCACATCATCAGCTGAGTTGAAATGTTTGCAAGGTACTTTTAAAGTACAAACAGGACACCTGCCCTCTTGAGTGATTTTCGCTTTTAAGTTAACCACAGCGTCTTCCATTTCTTTCTTTTTCCACATTTCCAGAGTAGACTGAATATTAGACCCAGGGTCAATAGATGCTAAAATATCTCTAGCCGAAGGCACCTTTGTACTTTTATTCGAGGAAGAAGGTTTCGACTCAGTTAAAAAAAAGCTATCATCAGTATCACGACTTTCACGAACATTCTGAAGTTCAATCCTCAATTTTTTATTTTCCTGTTTCAAGACCTCAACTTCTTCAACTGTCAGATTTTTCGTGATTTTCTTAAGTCTTTCATTTTCTTCCTTTAAAGCAAGAAGCTGTTGACTCATGTCTTCAAGGCCTCCTTTGCGGTTAAGGCTAAGAAGGCTTTTCAAATGTTGAATTTCTCTTTGAAGCTTAGCTACAAGAAGGTCATTCGTTGCAGAGATTTCATTTTTCTTTATCTTGACCATGACCTGCTTTGCCCTATCCGCGAATTTCAAGGTGTTGATAGTTTCTTCGACATAGTTACTTGCAGGCGAGACAGTCGCGATTAAAATAGTCCTCGTGTTGACCGCCAACGAGTCCTGAAGAATGCGAGTTAATTTCGACTCTCGATAAGGAATATGTCCTGAAGCGTTTCCTCCTAATGCGCTGATGACCTTTCCAAGAATAGTAAGACTTTTATTGATACTGCTCATTTCTTGGATATGGTCTTTTATCATCTTCCCGTCCTTGTCGAACTTTTCAGACCCGGCCAAGTCGCAGAGGTTGAGCTTTGCTCTTTTGATCACTCCTCGCTTGTTCGCCTTGTCACTTTCAACGAGTAGCTGGAAGATCGTATGTGAACGGGAAGAGTGATGATTGAACTTCGTCTGTCGCACAACACGATTTTTATCGCCTTGTCTTAGTAGATAAATGCAGTCTTCCACACTTTCAACTACATATTCTGCAAGATTTTCAACAAAAATTCCATTTTCTCGCTCTTCTCGAATGTTTAAAGGCTTGTCGCGAGATGGATTTTGAAGAAGGTCGAAGATTTTCTCGTTGTAGATCTGAAGAAAGCTGCAGTAAATCGTCACTGGCTTGTTGTTGGGAAGGGATTGGAATAGGTGAAGAATTGAATTTGGAATTATGCCGCCTTTTGATATGGCTGGCCTTGTTGATTTCTTTATTGGCCTTGGGAGACGGTTTTCGTAGTAAACTTGTGGTGCGGGGTTGTTGGATTCCCACTCTGCTCCGAACATTGTGAAGGTCTTACCTGAACCTGTCTGGCCGTAGGCTAGGATTGTGCAGTTGAAACCGTGAGATACTTGTGAGACGCTTGGCTTTACGAAGTCGAATACTTCGGATTGGGAACACTGACTTGAAAAGACGACATCGTAGCTACTTTTCAGCACATGTGAAGAGTCAACGACTTCCACTGTTGAATCCTGAATGGAACTTACTTGATTTAACATCAGGCAGGTGTCTTGAACCTTATCAATTTCCAGCAAGGGTCTAACCCTGACAGCCACTTTCAAATGTTCTGAATTTTCTTCCATTATGAATGATTCTAAACTACTAAAGTTTCTTTAAACTCACAGGCGCCGAGGCTGACCCAGTCAAGTCTTTTTTCTTCTTGATGACTGAAAAGACTTCACCCGGCTTTAATTTGAACTTATACGAGTCACTTCCTTTAAACTTCCCTAAAATTTCCATGTTTTTGAAGGTTTTATGAACAGCCTGAAGATTCATTTCAACAGAAGCAGTATTAACAAAAGCATCAAGATAAATTCCTTCTAAAAACAACCCAGTCTCCTTATTTTCATCATCAAAAACGATTTCATAATAAAGAATTCCAGGAAGAATTTCTTTTTTTTTCCCTTGTTTCAAAGCGATTTCAGCCACAAATACATTTTCTAAAAAGTTCACCTGTTGAAAGGAGTCATCTGACAAAGAAGCTGGACTATCAGAATAGACAGAAAAGCCAAATCGGTCAGTTAAGTTCGAATTCCACATGACTTCCACATAAATCAGGTACTCCCCAGCTTGAACATCAAGTCTGACAGAAGTATCCCTAGCAAAAGCATTTCCAAATCCAGTAACTCGCTGAATGCCCTCAGGAGTCTTCTTACAAACAACCGCTCTAACCGGTGAATAGTCTAAGTCCTCCTGATCGAATTTCCTGAAGTCCTCATGAGTGACAGTAAAAAAAGCTTCTCCAGTTTTTTCAAAAGTTACTTTAAAAACTGCAAAATCATCTTTTTTCTGAGTTTTTAACAAAGCCTGATAGTGAAACTGAGGATTCACCATGCAAATCGTGACTCCAAAGAAATAATGACAGAAGTCCTTGAAACTCATCCAGAAGCTTCCATCATCTTTCGCTTCCCACCCAAGTTCCTGCTTCAGTTCTTTTGTCCAGAGTGGAGAAGAGTCAGACCAGTCGCCTGTCCATTCAGTTCCGCCCCAAGGGTTCCGGATTTTCAAGAGTTTTTCACTTTTTTTTCCAGTTTTCACTTCTCGGATGTCGATAATAGCGTAAGCATGAAGACTCACGAGTCCCATTTCATTTACAAGGTCGCCACAGCCGTCTTCTCCTGAACTTCCTGCAGTTATGATGTAGTTTTTAAAATTCGCTTCGAAAAGACTCTCCCAAAGTTTGTCCTCGCCGACTTCTATCGTTTTACAAGGAGCTCCTGTCAGGTCCCGAAGAGCGTCTTCGGTTGCGCCTGTGTCGATTGAGTAGTAACTGCCGAAACGCTTTGCCCAGGCTTTTTCGAGAAGTAACACCCAGATCTCCGTCACGCCTTTCTCGACTCTTGGACCTGAAAAGGCTAACTCGCCGTCTTGGGTGCAGGGGAATAGGTCGTCGATTATGAAGGTTGTTAGGACTCCTGTTTCGTATATGTTCACTGAGTAACACCCTGATGGTTGGTAGTCTTGAGTGTCGAAACATCTTTCTATCAGTTTTGGGAATTCAGCCATAGCTGAGAGTGTAGACAGAAAGTAGCAGTCTCCAAGTCTTCCCTGCAAAATATCATTAGGACTGATATCGTTAAAAACTTTGATAGGCTGAGGGTAGATATCATCAATATCCTTAAACACAAAAGTCTTCCATTCCTGCTCAGTATCATATTCAAGTCTCTTGAAGTCCTTCGCCAGACTTGTCGAATCAGGTGGAAACTGCGGGTCAATGAACTTTTTGCATTCTTGTTCATGAATTCTCCTGATTTTCTCTTGATTCTGCTTATTGGAAGTTTTTTTGAGAAGCCCCAAATAAATACTAAACCCTTGAAGCCCCAAATCATCGACTTCCTGTTTAAGTGACTTGATTTTATTCAGGTCTTTTTCCATTATTCAATCATCGAACCAGGTACTTTCATATTGATTTAAAATTTAAATCATGGTAAGTCAAAAACTGAAAAACAAGAGGTGTTCAAAGCATGTGAAATACAGTCACATCTACTCCGGCGACATAAAAATCGGTCCCTGGACAATCGAAGAAGACAACATGATAGTGCGTCTAGTGAACAAACACGGAGCCCAAAAGTGGAGCAACATCGCGAAGCACCTTCCAGGCCGAATAGGAAAGCAATGCCGAGAGCGCTGGCACAACCACCTCAACCCTTTCATCCGACGTGAGTCATGGACGGTAGAAGAGGAGTGGCTGTTGTTTCTTTATCATCTTCAGCTGGGCAACCGATGGGCTGAAATCTCAAAAATTCTCAAAGGTCGAACTGACAATTCAATTAAAAACCATTGGAACTCTGCAATGAAGAAAAACATTTCAACATACAACTCTCAGTATCACTCACTTTTATCGACTCATCATGAATTTTCTCATATTTGCATTGCCCCGTCACCTGAAAAACCTGTAAAAAAAAGAGGAAGGAAAACATCTGGATATTCTCATATACATACATCAGTCGTTTGTCTTCAAATGCATAAAAAAATCGTTCAAGAAGCGGAAGAGGCTTATTTTCAAGTGATGAGAAATTTGAATTGCTTTGAATACCCGACGATCACTGAAAATGCCTCGGTTAAGGTTTTTAAGTCGAAGGTTTCAATTGTAGAGATTAAGGAAAGTGAGAATAAAGAAAACTTTGAGTTTGGTCTTAGTTCTGCTGAACCTTTGAGTATTGAAAAAATGAGCATTATTTACTCTTCTCCGGAAAAGTGGGAGTCGACACCGTCGTCTTTTGAGAAGACTCCTTTGCTTGAAACTCAAAAGGCCTTGCATTATATTGCAAAGTCTATTGAAAACTCGAGGCATAGTGAGTTTGTGTTTGAAAGTCCGAGTTTCATGTTGAACTTGGAAGATACTCCTAGACATGTTAGGCCGTTTTGTATTTAATGTAAATTAAGGTAGAGGGTATTTGAGGATTTATAGATGTAATGATTTAGGAGGATATAATCAAATAAATATGAGCTCATACTACGTGACTGTCAAGAATTCAATAAGATCTCTTCAACTGCATGTTCCAATGTCATGGACAGTAGGTCGTTTAAAAGAGCTGATCCTAATGTACCACTCAGACTCTCCATCAGTAAGAAGCCAAACACTAACCTTCAACGGAGAAATCATGAAAAATTCAGTAAGTCTAAAAAGCTACTTCAACCAAGACTCAATGCCAGAAGTATCTCTTTCAATAGAAGAAGTCGAGAACCTTCCCGAGGACCAAAGCGGTTTAAAGTCCCAGGTGTTCAAGCACCGAGAATTAGAATACCTAAAAAAATACGAACTGGCAAAGCAGCTTCTTCTCGACAACCGAAACACTGCGCAGGACTCGCCAGTCATTCCAAGAGACTCAGTGATAAGCACCTTGCCCGTCAGTCATCCTGAGTTCATGAAGCGAGTTCGCGCGATGCCAGTCGTGGAAAAGCGAAGACCTATTCGATTGAGGAAGATTCCTATTGGCTTGTATTTTGACTTGAATTCGATTTTAAGATGGATGGCTTTTACTTTTATCACTCAGATACTCCTTGAATATAAATTGCCGAAGATTTATTATATCTTTGTATTTGTTTGCTACTTGATGAGTGTCAAGGATAAAATTGATAAACATCTTGAAAAAGAACTTAGAAAAATACCGAGAGATTTACTTGTTAAGGTCTTACCGCATCGCTTTAGGAATCAGAGTGAACAGATTAAAAAAATTTCAGTGATTTATGTGGTTTTTGAAACTTTTAGGGCATTGGTTCTTAGCTTTTTACCTTGGTTTGACCCGATGGAGTATTCGAATCAGAGATCTCATTTATATAACATCAATGATAATTAAACGGATTATAATGAATTTATTATTTATTTGGAGAATCATGATTATTTAGGATTTTTTATCTTTTTATTAAACGATCTTATAATATCCTTAGTTAAGATGAAGGAATACATATTATGAATGAGTTAATCGTAATATCCTTAATTAAAGATGAAAGAATTTATATTCTGAATGAATTAATCATATAAAGTACTTAAAGTTTCATATATCATCATTCTTCTTAAGTATCTGAACATCTATCGACTTCAAACTATTTGATGACATTTATGATTCAATACCACAAAACTCAATAATTACTCAAATTTTAACCTCAATAATTCCTTTCTAACCTTAAAGATTCTTATTCAACCATTCCGTAAAATCCTCAAACATCTTGCGATACTCCTCAGGACAATTTTCTTTCATTTTCATGCAACTTTCGATTTCATACTTCTGACCCAAAAGTCCATTTTCAACGAAATCAATGAAATCCGGTAAAAGACAATCAGAAAAAATCTTAATCTTCGATATTTTCCCATCACTAACATCAAAATTCAAGTCAAAAATTCCCCATTCAAACCTATTTTCCAGCTGATGTTTAAACTGCGGTGATTCGCCATAAACCCATTTCCACTCCATCATTTCTCGAGCCTGATCAAGAGCCTTGGGCGGAATTCCTTCTAAATGAACGACTTCGGCATCAGGAAAGTCTTTAGTAAAGCTTTTAACCATGCTTCTAATGAATTTTTCAGTAGTGACTTCTTCATTAATTTCACTTAAATTTGTGACTCTAGAAGCCACAGACTTGACTCCCTTGCTTTCAAGTTTTGCCTTCGAAGGGTTGAGATACTTGGTAAGTGCCGAGAAGTCAGTCTTGATGAGCATTGTTCCATGATGAATAGTGTGCATCGACGACCCTCGATGGTCGATTTTATAAGCAGAGCCTGATACTTTTTTACCGTCAACAACGATGTCGTTTCTTCCAGATGTCTCTGCGTCGATGTCGAGACTGGCCAAAGCGCGAAGGACTATCGAGTTGTTCAAAGTCTTGAATTCACTGGATGAACGAGGGTTTATGAAAGAAAAACAAACGTTTCCTAAGTCTTGGTAAACTGCACCTCCACCACTTTTTCTTCTGCATAGGTCGATTGAATCTTCTTTTACTCGATCTACGTGAATTTCTTTCCATGCGTTCTGATTACGTCCTATTACTATTGTCTTTGAGTTCTGGTATAGGAATAGAATTGGGGAAAGAGCCTCGGATGAGAAGAGCTCTTCGCATGATAGGTTTTTGAAGATGCTCTGGCATGTTGATAGGACTATTCGAGGCTTCATTATAATGGTTAAGATTTTTGAAACTAGAAGGCTGATTTTTCAGTATTCTAGCATGCCAAGAGGATTCAAGGATTTTATGACATGGATAGATGCATCAGCTATAGGATTTTTAGTCGCACTTTCATTATGGATGTGGTTCGGCGTAAGGGAAAACAAATCACTGATGTCAATGCGAAGCTTCTTCAACGAAAAAATGCTAAAATATATTCCAATCGACTATGGAGGGAATTTTTTTTTCCCTTTTTCCGGGATTTCTGTGATCCCTAATAAAGTTTACCCAAAAACCCAGTGGTCAAGTTTCGATAAAAGAGCCTTTTTCCCTCATACTGATGTCTTCAAGGCCAAAGTCGCAATCGCTCATGAGGACTACAACCTTCTCAATGTGTTATTGCAAAGAAACTTTGATATTAATTCAGTCATCGACGAGCGGAAAAAAATGACTCCTATAGCTCTTGCAAGTTTACTTGGAAAAACAGAACTTGTTGAATATTTGTTTGCAAGAGGAGCTGATCTTGAAGCTAAGGACTTTGAAGAAAATACACCTTTAATGCTGGCTGTTGTTTCTGATCATCCTAAAACAGTAAAAAAACTTATTGATCTGGGAGCTGATTTAGATGCAAAGGACAGCTACGGCTTCACTGCTCAAGAAAAAGCTGAAAACCGCGGAAAGCAAGACCTAGCCGAATTCATTTCAAAATCAAACCAAAAAGTTCCAGTTCCAGTAGTAAAGCCTTTCACATTCCGTTTAGAAAACTACGAAGTAATAACCTCAAACAACTCAAAAGAAATAATAAAAAAGTACGACATTGAAAGATACTTTAAACCACAGATATACCCTTACTATAAAACCACAAAAGGCTTTTTAGCCTACATGTTTCCAGCAGTAGACAGAGAAGACATCGAGTTGCATGCAAGTGCATCAGTTTACTTCAACGAAAGCGACGATAAAATAACAAGTGACCAGAACTTATTCACCTTTGGGGAAGTACTACGTGAAAAAAATAGTTAATAGGTTATTATGAATTTTAACAAACAGGGCAAACGGCGATTAAACGAAATAATTAAATATTCTCAGCATGTTACACAACTCTCAAGACCAGGGCTACTGGGCTCAATACAGGCCTGCTACTTCTCCCACCAAGTCACTTTTTTACCGGTATGAAAATGATGGAATTATTGTTTATGACTCATCAGCCAGGATCTTTGATGAACCTGCTTTTAATGCACAGACTAGTGTTGAGGTCTTTAGACCTAGGAACAAGTTAGATGTCATTGATGGAGACGAGTATGGTAAGCACTAATTAGACATCAATCAATATGTTCATATGAAAAATTACAAGCAGAATAGGGAATTTACTCAGGATTTTACTTTGGTTGTTCCTGAGGATTGTTTGAGATTTGATTCGAAATTTGAATCTGGAAACTTGAAAAAAGCGATTCGGGTTAGTGACTTTGAGTATAATTTGTACCTTGATTTTGATACTGAAAGTCTTGGATATACTCAGTGGTTTTACTTTTCGGTTAAAAATAAACAGATTAAACCTACTGTTAGGTTTAATATTATGAACTTTGTCAAGTATGACTCGCTTTATAATAAGGGAATGAAACCGGCTGTTTTTTCGGTGAAGCAAAACAGTGGGTGGACTAGAGACTGTTCATCAGTAGCCTACTACAAAAACTCCCTTTCAAGACTAAACGAAAAGACTTTCTTCACTTTAACTTTTTCATACACATTCAAAGAGCCCTTCGACGAGGTTTTCTTCGCTTATAGTTTTCCTTACACATACTCTGACCTTCAAAAAGATCTTGAAAATTTAAAAATTTCCCACTATAAAAAAATAGTGAGAATAGATTCCCTTTGCACCACTTTAGCAGGAAATGAAGTTCCAGTCCTAACAATAACTAAAGAAGTTCATCTTTACACTCCTTGGGAAGAAGAACTGGAAAAACTGAAAAAAAGTGCTGCAGGTCGAAGAGCTTTAAGAGCTAAGGCCCTTCGAGAAAAAGGACCTGATGATAATAAATTAAAAAGGTGTGTATTTGTCACTGCTCGTGTACATCCCGGAGAAACTAATGGATCTTTTATGATGAAAGGGTTTCTTCAGTTTATTACTGGAAATAGTTCAGAGGCTAGACTTTTAAGGAAAAATTTTGTGTTTAAAGTTGTTCCCATGCTGAATCCTGATGGAGTTGTTTATGGGAACTATAGATGCTCACTTTTAGGAGTAGACCTAAACAGAAGATGGAACCGTCCCAATAAAATCATGCATCCAGAAATATACTACTGCAAAAGACTAATCCAAATGCTATCCGAAGAAAAAGAAATAACCCTCTTCTGCGACATGCACGGCCACTCAATAAAAAAAGACGTTTTCATGTACGGATGTCGAGATCTAGAAAACTTAAAACAAGACCTCATGATAAAAATCATCCCTTTTTTACTCAGCAAGATGAACAAAACCTTTTCTTACCCTAAAAGTTTTTTCCGCGTCGGAAAAGACAAAACTTCAACAGGCCGAGCTGTTTGTTTTCAAGAATTAAAAATTTTAAACAGCTATACAATGGAAGCATCATTTTTTGGCCCAAGCAATAAAGCTGCCTTTGAAAATAAAGACCCTGAAATTGGAGATATCAACTTGGATAAACATTTTGATGTTAAACATTTGCAGAAAATTGGAAAAGATTTTGGAAAAATTTTAACTGCTGTTATTAATTCGAAAGAATTTAATAAAGCTTTGAAAAGAGCTGAGTCTGAGGATTGTGTTAAAACTTTAGAGGATGAAGAAATTTTTGTTGATACTTTGTGTGAAGAAAATGAAGAGAAACAAGATTTGGCTAGTTTGGGAAATTTAATTGATGAAAACGTGATTGAAGAACTTGGACTAACTGATTGTCCAGAAAACTATGACTGTTCAGACTCTGAAGGTTCAGAAAATGACGACAAAAAGATTCACTTCAAAAAAGAAAAACAGAAAAAAGCTCGTAAAACTAAAATGAAAAGGGTTAAATCTGTCGAGGTCGAGAAAGACAAAATTCTCAGAAAGACTGTGACGAGTTTAAGAAGAAACGAAGCAAACAAACATGAAATCCTAAAAGATTTTTCCTCTAAAAAGAAAGGAAAAAATGAAAGTCTCGCTAAAATCGTGAATACAACTCCAGACTCCAGTATCAAAATTTCTGCTCTTCCCAAAACAACTCCTCAAAGCTTCAGGTCTGGACTGAAATTCGCCGCAGCTGTCGCATTACCAAAAGAAAGCACTTTGTTCAAAGGAAGAGATTTGAGTCAAGGTAGAGAATCAAGTCAAGGCAGAGAACCAGGTCAAGTAAGAGACTTAAGTCGAGGTAGAGCGAATCAGGAGAAAAAAGTGAAAGTTGATAACTTTAAAAACTATGACTTTCATTCAGCCAAGATAAAATTCAAGCAAGTTGTGATGAACGTGGAAGAAAGGAGAACATTTAATAATTTTAAATATATTATTTAGAGGTTATTGATTGAAACTTTTTTCAATGAGGTTGTTTGCATTAATGATAAATTATCAGTGATAAGGAAAAGTAGAGAAAAATAAATGGTTTAATTTAAGTTAAAATGTGTAAATTACAGTGAAAGAAAAATGTTAATCTTATCATCAATCTGATATCATAATTATCCTTTCGCTAATAAACCATTATCTAAATTTAAATGTCCTATCCAGCAAAAGCTCCTAAACTAGACTACTACTCCTTCTTTACAGTAAAGCGTTGCTTATACATAAGTAGCAGATCAGTGATCCTTCTAGTAGACTTCAACTTCTACGACCAATCCTCAGGAAACCCCCAAGACTCAATCCTGAAAGTAACCTTCTCCGATCAAAACAAATTCAACATCGAGTCAAGAATATCAAAACAATCAAGCAACAACCACCCCCTATTCCCAGAGTTCTACCATTCATCTTCCGACTCAAACATCTACTTTTTATTCATGCAAAATTGTCAAAACTCCTCTCTTCAAAACACTAAAGTTTTAAGTACAAATGAATACCCATCATTTAAAATGACTCGTGCTCAACTGGCCTACACTTTAAAATCAATGTCAAAGTCAATAAAGCGCCTTCATGATCAAGAAATTTCTCACAGAGACTTCAAACCTGAAAATATTTTCATCACATTTGAGAATTACTTGAAACTAGGAGATTTTGGAAATGCAAAAGAAGGTTCTGATGAATGTGAATCAATTGTTTTCAGTGATAATGTCTTCTCATCGCCTCAGATAAATGATGAGAGAAACAACAGGAACACGAAAAAAGATGATGTCTGGGCTTTGGGCATTTGTTTCTGGGTCTTGTGTCTGGGGAAAAGAGAACTGCCTAATCGAGAGGAAATCGCGAAGAGTGCTGATAATTTTATTCAAAATTTGAGAGTGGATCAAGAAATAAAGGTGATTATTAAGAAATGTCTTGAGTTTGAAGAAGAGTCAAGAGCCTCTTCTGATGAAATTTATAGACTTTGCAAGGAATATTGTGAAATAGTTTACTCAGAGGTCCAGATGACTATGTCTGAGAGGATGTATTATGAAATCATTGGCTTTAAATTTGATCTTAAGCCAGACAATCACTCAGATTTGAACTTTTTGAAGAAAATTCAAGAAACTAAGGAAAAATGTAAAATTTGTGGAAAACCTCAGAAAAATCAAATAAAATATAGAAAATTTCACAGAGTTCACCTTGAATGTCTTCACTCCCTCTTAACAAGAAACAGCATCGCTCCTAATTGTCTCATCTGCAACGAGTACAACCAAGAAAAACAGGTTGAAAACTCTTTAAAAAACTTAAGAGTCAACTTCTTGACTTACAAAAATTGCTCGAAACCTGATTCAAGTCTTTTTTCTTTTGCAAATGAAAAATTTCACAGTAATTGCAGACATTTCATCAACGCCCTGACGAAAAACTTCAAATCAAACTTTTTTGTCTGTCAAGAAACTAAGAAACATTTCTGCACTTTATGTAAAAAATCTGAAATTCATTATCACTGTGCAGGTTACCGTAAACATCTGGACGCTTACCAAAAGAAGGCATTTCTTAAACTAACAAAAAACAAAAAAGTTTATTTATTGAAATATTCCTTGGTTTACTGGCAACTCAACCTGAAAATTAATAGGTTTCGGTCACAACAAGTGATGAAAAAATATGAAAGCAATGAAGATAACCTGTCAATTCTTCATATTCATGAATTTTGCTCACTTTTTAATGAAAATTTCGTTGCATTGGACTTTTGGTACTTAAAGACAAACTCATCAAAAATAAGAGCTTTTTATGAGTATCTCTGTGATGGGACTTTAATGGGTGAATATTTGTACAGAAATAGCAACTCATTAACTTTCGAACAAGACGAAATTCAAATTTTTGAATCTTTTATCAATGAAGTGATATTTTTTATGCACGAGAATCTTATTTACCACTCTAATATCCATTCCAAGTACATCTACATAGTCAAGTCAGAAGCTGGGAGAATAGAGAAGTTTAAACTCGGAGGAATGAAACATGCGAAACTTTTCACTGAATTCAATGAAGAAGGAAAGATAATAGACTTAAAAGCGGGTGAAGACTGCATAAATTTCATAAGATATTTGAATCGTTAATTACTAAGCATATTTCTAATGTTTTTCATCCAGATTAAATATAATTTTCTTTGTTTATCGTATGAGAGAAGCGTTATGCTCATGAGCATCTGATGATCAAACCCGAGAGAGATTAAATAGTCTTGATAGCATTCTTTAATCGAATTCTTTAGATTATCAATAGGCGGCCCTTTGTAGTCTACCAAATGGTTAAAAAATGATCCATGTGAGTCGAAAGGCAAGTTTTCCAGGTGCATGATTCTCATAAATGATAGTTTGAAATCAATTGTTTTACATTCCATTGATATGGCTTTGCTTTGGTCAGCATTCAGAATACTCACCTCAAATGAAACCAGATAATTTATTGATGGAGTCCCGTCTTCATTCGTCTCATTAAATTCTTCACTTTCTAGATTTTCAGGAGGGATTATGAATGGATCTGAGTCTATACAGATGATGAGCTTTCTGTTGTCTTCTAGTTGTTTTGAAAGTTTTATGTATTCTGAATTGAGTGAGTCTGAAAGGGTGAACCCTTTGGATTGAAGGTCGATCAAAAGGTCTTCTGCACTTTGGTAGTTATCTTTTTGAAGTGCCATCTCTTCTTTCAACCTCTTTGAAAGTTTGTCCTTTGGACTCAGTTTTACAAGACCTACACTGCTTGATTTGGAAAAGTTCCTTAACAAGCTTTGAAATCTTGTAAACATTAGAATATTTAAAGTAAAAAAGTCTTAAAACTTTGAAAATTTTTAATAGGTTAAAGATGTTGGTTTAAAGGTTTTTATATGATTGAATAATTGGAATATTTGAGTTTTGATGAAGATTAATCTAAATTGTTTGAGTTTTTACTGAGGAATGATTTGAAAGACTTGATTTTTCATGGAAATCTTTATATTTTCTTTATCCTTGCAAGAGTTGCTATTCATTTAGTTTATTCAACTTGGATACTCAATTCAATATAAATGCTTTTTTTCATTTTAATTAGCAAAACCCTTGCGTTTTGGCCATTCGGTAGCGCTCTTGATGAAGAAACAGCCTTCAACATCATCAATTTGACAGTGAAAGAACTGGGAGCCGGAGAAGAAGAGTCCAGACTCTTAGCCAAGGCGTATCTCGAGACCAACAAGCAAATTTCAATGGAAAGTCTGGTGCAAGACATCCAAAGTAAGAAGTTCTCACAGTTTATCACTGGATGGAGAAGAAATCTCTTCAAAGGTCTGATTTCGCAGGAAGTTTTCGACCTGTCTGAAAGGGTAGAAGGAGCACCTTTTAACTACGAGATTTTTAAAGCGCTCACCATGACCTTTGAAGAATATTCCGGAAAACAACAGGCTTCTGAACAAGAATCAAATGAATCCCAGGAATGTCCAGACGGCAGTAAGAATTCTTATCACATTTAATAGTTACTCATTCTAGAAATCATTCTTGAAATAAACATGAAATTTTTCTGTTCTAAATCCTTAAACATTAAAACCTTCTGAAAACTATTAAAAAAATCATCAATTCTAAAAAATCATCTCAAAAATCCCAAACCTTAAAAAAAATCACAAAAACTTTCCAATTTAACCTCCAATAAAAATTCCTCTAAAATTCCAGTATTCAACATTTTTCAACCTGTAACCCTTTAAAATTTCGACTTCCGATAAATATCAAATTCAGTTATCTAATACTTTACGAAAATGGAGCAAAACGCAACGAACGGCCCGATATCGACACAGACAACTGCAGTATTCCCAGAAGACGGGGTAGAGTTGACCAGTAAATTCGACTCAGGGAACCTGGCGAAGTTCGAAAGAACAGGTTCAAAAACTTACGACTTGTGGATCGGTCCTGACTGCTGCGGGACTCAAGCAGAGAACTCTTGCCGGTCATGGTTTTACTTCAGAGTTTCAGTTGCTCAGCCCAGTACTCTGCGATTTACTATCAAAAATTTAAACTTGCAATTTAAAGTCTTTCGAGAAGGGATGAAACCAGTCCATCTTGTTGAGGATCAGTGGGAAAGAATACCTGGACCTGTTTCTTTTGAACTTAGTGACGTCGATTCTAATTTTATGGAACTTACTTTCACTGAACTTGTTTCTAAGACTACTTACTTTGCCTTTACTTACCCTTGGAGCCACTCTGAACATTTGGAATTGATAAGACAGGTAAAGGACTCTTGCCTTGCTCGACAAATTTACTTCCATGAGGAAAATTTGATATTTTCACTGGAAAGAAGAGAATGTGAAATTTTGACTATCTCGAGTTTTCTAGGAATTCAGGAAGAAAGAGAAAAAAATATCATGAATTTGTACCCTGGGAATTCGGAACGTGCTAAAACTTTTATTAATAAAAAAGTTATGCTTTTGACTGCCAGAGTCCATCCGGGTGAAACACAAGGTTCATTTATGGTGAATGGTTTCATGAAGTTTATAGTGAGTGATGACCCTAGAGCAGGAATTTTAAGGGATTATTTCGTATTTAAAATCGTTCCTATGATGAATCCTGATGCGGTTTTTCGTGGTCATTACAGGACTGACACAAGGGGAATTAATTTGAACAGGTTTTATACAAGCCCTTCTTTGGTAGACCATCCTACTGTTTATGGAGTGAAGGAAATTTTCATGGCTTTTAAGGAAAATGTTTATCTTTATGTTGACCTGCATGGACATGCCACAAAAAAAGGGTGCTTTGTTTATGGAAATTATATGGAATTCACTAAGGAAATCGAAAGCTTTCTTTTTGCTAAACTCATGGCGATTAATTGCATCAATTTCGACTATGAAGGATCTAATTTCACTGAAAAAAATATGAGGGCTAAGGATAAAAGAGGACTTAGTAAAGAGGGAAGTGGAAGAGTTGCCTTGTTTAAGAATTCTGGACTTCCTAGGTGTTATACTTTAGAATGCAACTTTAATACGGGAAAAGTCATCAATAATATTGAAAGTTCAGGACTACCTGAACCTAATGAGTGTGATAACTCACATCCAATGTACTCAAAAAGTATTGTTGAGTACTCCATCGGGATATACGAAGATGTCGGCAGAGCGATCGCAGTTTCAATGTTAGACAACATCTTAAAAAACCCATTTTCAAGAGTACTAAAAACAGACCCAGACCTGAAACTTCTAAAGCTCGAAGTGGCCGGTTTCATCGCAAGCCAAGCCCCGTTCCGATTTGACCCGGTGATTAAAAAGGCATCAAAAAACAAAGAAGAGCTAAGTAAATTGATGCAGGCAGACAAAAAGAAGGAAAAAGTAGAAAAACCTGTGGAAAAAAGAGTCAGTGTGACAAAAACAACGGAACTTGTAAGGGCTCCAAGAGTTTCAAAGACTTTGCAGCCTGTGATCACAGAAAGCGAGATAAGGCCGAGTAAGAGGATAATTATTGCAGAGGTCAACAAGAATAATGACTCCACTGTTGTTCCTATCAAGAATTATGCTTTTCCACCTGTTCAGAAAATTGTCAATCATAAAAAAAATCTGGTTGTGAAGAAACAAAGTAAACCACCGCAAAGAAGGAATAAAATTAGGATTGATAATCAGAGCGGTCTTTTTGAGAAAGAAATCGGGAATGTTGCGATTATTGAAGTTATGGCTGAGTAGTTTAGATAATCTAAGATTGTTATAAACCTCTACAAAAATTCTTCTTTCCAATATTTCCACTAAACCCCCTACAATCCCCTAAAAAAAATTCCGCATCCGGGACTCGAACCCGGGTCTGCTGGGTGAAAGCCAGCTATCCTAACCATCTAGACTAATGCGGATTACATCATTTCCACCTTCATCTCTTAAATACTGAACAATCCTAAAGTCCCTAATTGAATTCCCATCAACCCATCCTATCTCAACCAAATCATAAATCAAATCCTAAAAATGTTCCAAGCTCTAATAAGAAAAGTATCAAAAGATCCAATTCTCTTCCAAGACAATCTTAATCCAAGTCTTCAGCTTCTTCTAAAAATTTTAGGAAAAGATCGTCGACCATCAGCCCACGTTCTCGGTTTTGAGATTCTTTACTTCATCCGCAGTCGAGAACTGGAAAAATGTAAGAAAAATATTCAGGCTTTCCTCTGATGGCTGAAGACTGGCCGGTGCATAAAAACATCACTTTGATGCACTTTTCTATGTTGAACCAGCGACTTCAATACGAAGAAACAAAAGAGTCTCTGCAGGAGTCGAAAAGACTGGCCTTGCTCTGTGAAAAGTACTTATTTGAAAGGTACTTGGATCTCGTTGAAGACCTCATCGATTTGCCTGTGAAGGACTTCGAGGCGGAGCTCGTGGAAATGATAGTGAAAGACTTTTACAATATAGACAGTGAAATCGCTTGTTATGGTTACAACAAAAGCTACATCATGTTGGAAGAGCGACCTGGGTTTAATATTTTAGCAGTCATCACCAAGTAAGTGGTGTTTAGCACAATCTTTGAAAATAAAATACCACCTTTCGACCCTCAGATCAAGAAAATGCTTCAATATTTCATACAACACGTACCTGGTAGATAGAAAAAATACTTAGAAGGACTGACTTACAATCAACTTTTGAATGAAAAAGTAGAATGGGGCCTGGAGTTCGTAAAAGAATAATAGTTTTTAGAATTAATCAGGCAAATTTAGCTTATCGCTAAATCCTCATAGTGAGATAAGATTTTATTCGTTAATGTTATAATTTGTAGATATGGAGATGAGTCTCGTGAAGGACATTCAAACGCAGTATAAAGACGAGTATACAGAGAACTTTGAAATAATCACTACGTACAAAATATTGGAAGATGAAGAGTATGCTAATGAAGATGCCATAAGACTTGTAAACAATAACGAACGTAGACGATTACCTTATCAAATTCAAGATGATAAATGGAACTACATTCCCAAGCTCTGTGAAAATAAATGGAACTGCAGATTTGGCTTGAACTGTCATTTCGCTCATTCACGACTAGAGCAAATATACCATCCAAGTAACTTCAAAGTGAAAAAATGTGAGAATGATATCATCGCTGACGATGATTACTGCCTGAAGTCAGGAGCGAACTGCACTTTTTATCATAATGACTATGAAAAGAGAACTTCAGGGCTACAAAAAAGAGTATTCGACCTGAGCACCTATAAAATCTACAAATGCAACAAGGTGGGTTGCGATGAAAACTGTATCAACTATCATGATATCACAGAACGTCGTAGAGACCCAATTTTATTTAGTTATAGTGAAGTGCCTTGCATCAATGTTCGTCCTGGGACGGATTTTTTGCCCAGGAATTGTGAAAATGGAGACTACTGCAACCTCGCTCATTCTAAAAATGAGGTCTATTATCATGAAAATAATTATAAAAAACGGACCTGTTTTCGAGTTGATTGTAGACTGAAGTACTGCGCTTTTACACATGTCACCAATGAAACTACATCAGAAACTAAAAAGGTTCAAGAAAGTTCAGAAGTTGACTCGAGACAATTCACGGGTTTTATGAGTAATGGATCGAGAAGTGCTTCTGTGGTTTCTTCTAAACACACCGAACATAAACCAGAAGACTCATCCTCTGACTTTAATGGTGTAGATGTCCCTGAAGCTGATACTAAAATTTACAATTGCAAGTCATGTCAGAGTTCTGAAATAACTTACATGTTTACCACCTGTGGAGCCTCATTATGTATATCATGTCTAACAAAGGTATGCTATATATGCAAAGTGGCGCATTTGAATACGGTAAAATTTTAGAAATTAACAGTTAAACTGAATTAAGAGTGATTTGAATAATTTTGTCTATCCACTGGCTCATCAAGCCTGAAGTCTGTTCGAACTCCCTACTGAAGGAATTAAAAAAAACTTCCATTTCGACCACGCGGATGAGTTTTTGAGAGACACCATCATCAGTCCTCTAAATAATCCTCACAGAAGACATTAAAAATCCTCTTTTTTTTGTAAGTATTTCCTTTTCTTCTTCAGCAGCTTCAACTTGACTTCTATTTGTCCTAATAAACCTCAGCAGCACCATAGTCTGTAAAATAGAAGCAACAGCCCTTAAATTCCTAATTTTTTCTTACATAACAGCTTTAGAACCAGCCCTTACAGGCAAGTTGTACTCTTCAGGACTAAGCAAGAACTTTGCAACGAGAATTCTGGTAATAATAAAAAAAGCGATCATCATTCCTCGTTTTTCATCATCTTGATTCCTCAAAGACCCAAATTTATCAAATTCAAGACGAGACTTTTCATAAGAACTGAAATATTTTTCTGGAATAAATGCACCGTTGTTCAGAAACTTTGAAAAAAACTGGATAAGTTTCAATGGGATTAATTTTCGCGAAGTCCCTTCTTGAAGACCTTCGATAAGACCTTTGACTCTCACATGAAGTTTAAGTTTTTTTGTGTTAATCGCGTCTGGAATGCCTTTAGAGTACCAAGAGTCCTTTCCAGAGATGTTAAAATCAAGAGACTGGTCTTGAAGAATAGACATTATCGGGCTTCGGGTGTACTGAAGAACCCATCTAGCTGCGATATTTGTGAAGCTTTCAATGAGGCTTTCCATATCAAGTTTGTATTCAATTTTCAACATTCCTTTTCTTTTGTTCATTTCGTGAAATATGAAAGCGGGAAACAAAATCGCCCAGACCAATGCTCGAAACTTTCGAATTCCTCTATTTTTCTTAGGGCTGGGAAATCGGAAACTTTTTGTTTTTGTCCCTGGCATTAAAAGGTTTCTTTTTTTTTCGAGGTATTCACTTTCGTGGTCTGAGCTGATGTCTAGTTCTTTCAGTACTTCTTCTCTGCTTTTAATGGTTTTAGGTGTTGTTGTTCTGGTTTTCACTGGGATTTGAGGTGAGGCTATGCCGTATTCGATTGAGTTGTGAGGAAAGTTGATCTTTTCGCCTAGACTTTTAATGCTTTTTGCAAGGTCGCCTATTAGATCTTGCTGTTTTCCCATTATTTTTAACATTTCTGAACTTGTGTTGTCTCGGTCTAGTGGACTTCGAGGTAGCTGGCTTAAGGAATGGACTTGGGCTAATGTGTTTTCTTTTCTTAGGGTTTGACGTTGCATTAATGCATCTTCTAGGTCGTCGATTTTGTCTTTTAGTAATGAGTTGTATATACGCTTTCGAGCTAGGTTCATGTAGCTGTTGTTGTATACTGGAGGGGAGAATATTGGATTCGGAGGAGGGTGCGGGTAGTTGAAGTAGTAAAGTGGAGGGTCATATTGTCTCTGAGTTATAGATGGTTTGGGAAATGGGTAATTCGGTTTTGTAAGGTTTGAGTAGTCATAATTTGAAATAATTTTCGATCCGATGTTATTCATTCTGTAGTCCATTTTGTTAAATTTGATAAATATTTTAACTTTCTATTTACTAACCTTTATTGGAATAAACTCTCCTAGTTTCTTGATATCCGCAATTCTCGACATGTCACCTGACAAGATGCTCACAAAAATAAAAGAGAAAATAATAATTTCCGAAAATAAATAAAGAAGAGTATAGGTCAAGATTACTTTATTTTCATTCTTATGCTGTGAATCAATATCATCACTCAAATTCGTTGTGAAACTTTCCATGGTTTTCGTATAAACACCACATTTTTCATTAAATTTCTTAAAAGCTTCTTGATCAGAATGTGCATCAAGATCATAAGACACCATCAGCAAATCATTCATCAACGAATACTGCCCAATATGGTCTAAACTATTGCTATGAAGCGTTTCAAAAGTATTCTTTTCAATAAAACCTAAAAATTCTCCATTTAAGAAAAAATTCTGACTTTCACTCAACGTTTTCCTTAAATTTTCAATATTTTCATTGATTCCATTAAAAACATAAAATTTTCCATAAGTTTTTTCAATCGAGTTTACAACTTTTTCCCTTATCCAGAAGTTAAAAAAATAAGTTGAAGTCTCTGCATTGTAAGTTTTAATAAGTGATAAAGGGTGAAGGTCAGTGATTTTTATCAAGCCAGGGATAGACTGATAGAAAACAATGAAAAAGAAGCTGAATAAAATCGCTAAAAACAAGCAAATTCTCCAGGTATACTGAAAAAAAGAAAAATATTCTGAGGATTTTTTTGTCTTTTGAATTAATTCTGGGGAAAAAGATTTATATTCTTTTTGATTGTGAACTTCGATTAATCTTTCAGCCACTCTTCTGCATAGCTCTGGCAGGTGAGAGTTTGCATGTTTATTGAAAATTATCCAGATATCTCTATAAAGACTTTTAAGTCGCAACCAGGAAATAATAATGAATAAAAAGCTTAACCCAGAAAATCCGATGCTTACTGTAAGTAAATAAAGACCGAGATTACCTTGATCACTGACTTTCGATTTCATGCATTTTTTAATATTTTCATAACTTTTCACAAGTTGCTGGGCCAATAAAAGAGAATTAACCACTGAGTATTCATAAGCAGGACTCGTTCCACCAGAATTTACTTCTTCTAGCGCCTGTTTGATTTTTTGTATGACATTCAACATACTTTTCTTGGTAAAAGTGAAATACAAAGGATCATACTCATTAATCAAAGGAAAAATTTTCTTAGAATTGCAGCTGGTCTCCGAGTAAATCCTTTTAAAATCCTCCTGAACATTTGAGTAACTATTTAAAATTTCAAGCATCTTCTCTCGTCCATCTTCAGAAAGATAAGGATCACTACTTCCAAGTTGTAGTCCTCTCAAAACAACTGCAGTTTCAGCAACGAGAGAAGCCATTTGTCCAACATCATTAATATCTTGGATTCCTTTTATGTTATATTTTTGCGTTATTATTATCGTGCTTGCTGTTTGTAAAGAAACAGTGACTAAAACAAACAATAAAACAATCCACTTCATTTTGCGAAGAAGTGAAAAAGCCTGGATAAATTTTGGACTTGTTGATAAGTTATTCAAACTCCCTGATGATGAGCTTCCTATTGTCCTGTAGGGTGCAAGTGAAGGTGATATTAGTTGATGAGACATCAGTTGATGTGACTTCAGATATTTACTACCTCGACTTACAGTTTCTTTTTCCTTTAACTCAGTCGAAGCTTTTCTAGAAAGTTTTGAGAGTGCTTTTAACTGAAGTTCTTGTCTTGCAAGACTATTTTTCGTAGCTGCAGCTTCTTCATAAGTATTCGCTGCATCCATTTTCTCATCTGAGTTATATCTGACCTCTTTAGAATACAACCCTCGACGCCAGCCGTTTATTTCATGTGGGTCAATCACAAGATAAAAAATATCCACCTTCCTCTTTTTAATCAACTTGTAAGACCTGACAAGTCCGACACTTACTCCGTTTATTTTCAGTATATAAGGAAAATTCTCATTCATCGTTTGAAAAGTATAGCCTCCTAAAAACTCGTCAATGAAACGTTCCCGAAGAGAAAAATCCTCAACTCCCAGAGTCTTTGAAAATTTTTCACTGTGATTTAAAATCAAGCCATTCGGCTTTAAAATCGCGATTTCGCGATCTGACCTTCTTTCTCTCATTAAAACAATAAAAAAAGGGTTTTTTTCTAAAGCCGTGCATTTTACTTCAACGAAGCACTCGATGAGAAAGCCTGATTCAGTCTGTAGAAATAATCCAAGAGGTAAAGGAATTTCAGGAGTCACACAAGAAAAGATGTATTTTTTCATGTGATAGTCGTGGTTTATGTTGAAAGGATAAGGAACATAAGAAGAAATCGAGTTTCCGACAATGGCATGATCAGGTTGTTTCAAGATCTTCGCAACAGTTCCATTTACATAAGTGATTTTCGCGAAACTATCAGAAGCCCCGCTGATAATAAGCAAACCATTCTTTTCATCGAAGTAGCTGATTGTCCTTAAGCTGGAAAGTTCATTTTTCATCTTGATTTGATCCATTTTCCTTAACAATTCCCCAGCTTTTTCATTCTGATTCAAGAAGTTTTCAAGAAAACTTCCATATAAGGCTAAGATCACAGCACTTTTCGGGTAAGAAACAACTAAATCTTCATATTGTTGAATAATTCTACTGAAAAGTGAAGAAATCTTCGGAATCAAGTCAGTCAGAAGTGATTTTAAATCAGAGCCGCTTTGAACATTCCTAAGAAACTCAATCAAAGCGACACACAAAAGTTCATCATCACTTTTCACCTTTTCCAGCTTTGACCTGAAATTAAGAAAGCTGATGTCTTCATGTTCCAGGCTTGACAAAAACAAACTTTTCAGTCTAAATATCTGAAATTCAATGTCAAGATTATTATTTTCATTAGTTTCAGTTCCCAGCTTGATTCTGGCTAAATTATCGTCTTCCATGGAAAAATAGCAGAAGTTCGAAAGCCATAAAATCATCGCTGGTTCTCTTCCAAAGCGATTTTTTTCATAAGCTGAGGAAAAAAAATTAATCACTTTTTTAGGATCTTCTGTTTTTTTTAGCTCTTTTCGAAGGAACAGCTCGAATTCGAATTGGTCTGAAGCGAGTGACACGTCGGGTTTATCCTGGCTGAGAGAATCGAAAGTTCTGCAAAAAATTAGAAGGATTAGAGGAGGAGCTACGAAAACAGTGAGTAAAAAAGAGTGAAGAGAGTTGTTTGTTATGTAGCTGAACTCGAAAATCAAGGAAATTACTGAAATTATCGCGTATTCTGTGATTTTCGCTGTGTTGGTGTGGACTGAGTAAAAGGGTTGCTTTTTGTAGTAGGTGTAACTCAGGTACCCGGAAGTCACTGCAACTAGACATCTGAATATCTCTTGATGAGTATCGGCGAAGAAGACAAAAAAGATGATGCAGAGAATATGAAAGTGGGTTTTGATTATTTCTAGTTTTGAATAAGCTCTTGAATACATACTGAGTTCATCATACTTGTGACGACATTCAAAAATTAAAGCATTGTAAGTATAAACACAAGCATATAAAACCACCACAAAGCCTAAACCTAAATAAGCGTAAATTCTGTTCAAATATTCTACTTTTGAATTATATTGAATGATCTCACCATTCTGATCTTTCAAGACACTTTTAAACATTAATAACTGCAGAGTTATCATCGGAATGCAAAAAATAGAACTTATCAAAATCATCAATTTTCTTGTTAAAGTTAAAAATCTTTCATCTACTTTAGTGCTCCAAAGGAAAAAAGCTAGACATATCAGCACTAGCACTAAAAAAATCCCGCAAACTGATAAAGAAATATAAAAACACGTCGGAATCAATGAGAATGTAGAGCAAAGGTTGTCCATTCTCGCGAAAGACAAGAAAATCCAAAAGTTTTGAAAATTTTTCCATCCTTTCGTAGACTCTGAAGGAAACCAGAGAAGACTTAGCAGTTGAAAGGTCTCTAGAAGGATCAGTAGGTACATCGTTATCATTTGGGTTTTGTTTGAATACGAATTGTCGTCTTTTAGTGGAAATGCTTTGATTAGCAAGTTGAAAAAACCCTTTTTGATAGATTTCTGGATTCTGGATAAAGTGATGGTTTCCTTTTTTACCAGAAACTCTTCAATAGAACTCTCCTTTTCGCTTACAAACGAATCACTGTCAATCATTTTTTATTGTGAATGTCAGGATATTCATTCATTTAAACTATTCAAAGGTTTAGATAGTATTTATATAATTTTTGTAAAAAGATTGATTTTTTAGAGTTTTTTCAACATAAGGACTTTAAATTTGTTATTATAATAAATATTGATTTGTTCATATTTCATTTTAGTATTTTCATCTAGAAACAGATATTCAATTATATACTATCTTGAGTGTAAAAAGAATTGTGCGAAAAAATGTTGAATAATTTATTAAAATAAATAGTAATCAATAAAGATTTCTTTCAATATTCTACCTTAACTACCCAAAAGTAATTACATCGAAACCTCCCATTTTCAAATAGACTTTTATGAGATATTTAAATTGATTTCAAAATTCTTAATAAAGTGATTCCAAATTCTATATTCAATCTAAAAACTCAAATTTTTTACAAAAACCAAAAAATCCAAATATTTACCAACTTCAAAAGTTCAATTTCTAAACTTAGATATAAATCAAGAATTCATAATATTTTTATAAACTTCCTTAATACCAAAAAACAAAATCAAATATTCTAAAAGTTCTAAAGACCAAAGACAAATCAAATATTCTAAAAGTTCTAAAGACCAACTTAAAAAATAATAAACTTAAACCTTCTCATCTTTGGTCACAAAAAACATTTTGATACTTTTAGAAAGACTTGAAATTTTCACCTCTTTCGCTTCACAAAAAGTGAAATCCCCAGGAACAAAAGATTCAATAATATCCTTCGTACTTTCACTAACCGCAATTTTTCCAGCTTCTCCATTACTCTCCATTTTATTAGCAATCAAGACATCAGCTCCATAAATATCATATCTGACAATTTTAGTTCCAGTGATTCCAGCGATGATATCGCCAGTATGTACTCCAATTCTCATTCCAAGTTGAATTTTACATTTTTCATTAGTTTCTTCAATTAAACTAATGAGTGACTGAGCGAAGTTGATGACATTGACAGCTTCTCTAGCAGGATTCCTGTTCTTATCATTGATGTACCCCATTGCGACATAACAGTCACCAATGGTATGAACCTTATAAACATTATTCTCAACACACATCCGGTCAAAGCGAGTAAAAAGTTCTGAAAGCATTCCAACGACTTCCCTTGGAGTCCTAATCGACGACCAGGAAGTGAACCCGACGATATCCGCGTAAAGAAGAGTCACTTTACTCAATCTATCCGTCACTTCCTTCCCTTCTTCCAAATTACTCAAAGCATGAGGAGGCATCATCTGAGTCAACAGCTGTTGAGTTTTTTCCAGTTCTTTTTCAGCAGCGGATTTCAAAGCTGCATTCACCATCAACTTTTTCTCATTCGCGAAAACCATCACCTGGATCGCCAGGGTGTAAACGAGGATCAGCGTCATGCGGGGAAGTTGCAAGTCGTGCTGAAAAGTTAAAGACAGCCAAATACCGATCAGGGGAAGGTTGAATAAAATGTTTCGCTTGAAAAATGTCCCTGTGAAGAAATTGGTCAACAGGTAGAAATAAGCCAGGTAGATAAAGACTATAACGAATGGAGAAGAATTTAAAGACATTTCTATGAATAGCAAAATGAAGGATACTGAGTAGGTACTGCTCAGATAGTAACCTATTTTCAATTTTTTTTCAAGGATTTTCGTTAGTTTCCACCCGAGGAATAAAGAAATTTCACAAATTATCAGGATTAGCAAGCGAAAAACACTAGAGTGATTCAAGTCTAAGCCAATGAACAAAGCTTCTGCTATAATAAGCAAAAAATTGGCAATAGCTGAGGAAAAAATCCCAAGTACTTGTATTCCAGAAATCATTTTCTCATGATCTTTTCGAAACAGTTGTTCCTCTTCAGTTTCTCTAAATAAATAATAACAAAACTTGTAAATTCTTCTAGTTCTGTGCTTCACAATCAATTCAGAAGGAGTCCGAATGTCTAAATTTAACAAAAGTGAAGACCTTCCATGTCTTTGATGAGGAGTTGTCATATCAGAAGACCTTCCTCCGTTCATAACAAAAGTAGGAGTCGAGTGCATGTTTAATACACTCGACCTTCTTCTATTAAACATCGAATTCAATTCATCAGTGACAATTTCTTCAATATTAAGAACCACCTGCTGAACAATCTTCGTTTCCATGAAGCCTTTTCCCTTAACCTCACGATTGCAGTCTTTAAAGATAAGTCCTCGGGCGTCATCAAGCATTTCAAAGGTAGCGATAGAAATTTGAATAGAATTTTCTTCAGTTAAAGTAGAAGCCATGCGACTCGCAGTGTTGACAGTGTCGCCCACCAACGAGAACTGCGGCTTATGAAAGCCGACCACCCCTGCAGTCACAGGGCCACTGTTGATCCCGATTTTAAAAGTAAGAAAACTTCCATCTTTCAATAAAGTCTTCGTCGAGTCTTTCAGCACTTCAAGTCCCATTTCAATTGCTCGTCGTGCATGAGAAACTCTTAAAATATTCTGATCGATTCCAGTTTCACTGTCCTTTAAACCTGAACAAGCGAGATAAGTCTTTCCAACAGTTTCAATTTTCGTGATTCCTAAAGTTTCACAGATCATGTCGATTCTGCCGAAGACTTCATCAATCAATGCAGTGAGTTCTTGGGGAGAGTACAAGTTGACTATTTTATCAAAATCGCAGATATCACAGAAAACAACTGAAACTGTTCCTTTATCCTCTGCGATATACCTGACACCATCTTTAACCCTTTTGCGAACGAATTCAGGAAGGAGGTAGCTGAGGATATTTGCTGATTTTTCTACTTCGATTTCGACTTTTTGGATGAACATGTACTCGTTTCGACGGTTTTTGTCTTGAAAGTAGCAGGCTATGCAGGTTAGAAGAGTGAGAAAAAACATCAGAATAATCCAAAGGGTTGATATTAGCGCAAGGTCAGAATTCGAGTGGGTTGAAGCTTCGTAAATAACGACTAGGATCGAAAGGCTGAAGATTAAAAAGGACTTGATAAGAGTGGTCTTCCAAGTTGAGTATAGCAGAAGGGTGAACATTACTAAAAGGACTGGATATCGCTCTGAAGTTGAATCGATGTTATTCATAAATGTCTCGATTAGTGAGTAAACTAAAAAGGAAACCAAAGATACCAGGTTTATTGGCACTAGTCTTGTAAAGTCAATTAGAAAACTACTGATTGCTAGACATCCTTGAAAAATTGTAACTATTGCTGTGTAGAGACCGATGTTCAGAAAACCTTGATGACCTGTTGCTACTACGATGTTGCTGATCACTGATACTAGTGAAACTATCACTAAAAATATACGGATGTATAATAATGAGGTCTTAAATCGCTTTGAACGGTATATCAACTCTCGGTAGTATTGTTTGAATGTTAATGTCCAGTTGTTTAACTCGAAGTCGTCGTCTTCTTTAGAGAACTTTAACTGGGAAGAGTCGCAAAAGACTCTTCGGATGTTTAGATTGTACTGGCTTAGTCTTGATGTGTGTCTCAAAAAGTAAGACTTGTATAAAGATAATGCTGGTAAAGAAAAAAGGAGAGTCATAAAAGGGAACAAGGTGATTAAGAACCAGAAACTTGAAATGCTTGTTAGTGAAGTCGCTGGTAGGTATTCTGAGTTTTGATTCGAGATCACAGCCAAGTGGATGGTCAGAAGGACCAAAGAAAACAGAACACAAAGAAAAGCTTTGAATTTTTCATTTGAAATTAAAAAACCATGAAGAAAAAGCACCAGGTTGACAAGGATATAAGCAACTAGACCACTCGTTTGAAAGTCTTCAGTCTGGCCAGTTTTCTTTACTACTTCACTTATTCCATATAATCCAAAGAAATAAAGAACTACTCCTAGAAAAATCGAATAACTTGAAGAGACTAACATCCTGATGACCACTTGTTTTTCATATAAGAAATTCGAGGAATACCCCCGAAAGTCCCTAAAAATATTCAACTGTCTCGAGGAAAGTCCAATCAAAATAATGAAAACCAAGCTGATCCCATACTCAAAAATCACTAAATTATCAGCTTCAATCCAAAAACAAGAAGAAAACCCGCACTGGCTCTGATATAAAAAAAGAGCAGTATTAGTCATCATTTCTTTAATCAAAGTCAAAACAGCAACTGATCTAAACCCATACAAATAATCACTGCCAGTCTCCAATAAAAGATTGGGCAAGACATCAAAACTCCGAACAAAAACATCAGCTTCATGCAACCCTTTCTCAAAATTTTCTTTAACAATGACTCCAACAGTCCCTTCATTGATCATTTTCCTATTCCCATTTTTCTGTCCGATAACAAGAACACAAGGTTTAAACTGAAGATTTTCCTTAAAAATAGAGACAAATTTCCTTTTCTGTTCAGGGCAAAGTCCATGTGCAAAGACTGCTTTAGCAGTAAAAAGTAAAACCACAAGATTTTTAAGTAGCTCATGTGACTTATAAGCCATATCAATCGTCTTCCCATCAATCGAAACGACGAAATTGATAAAGTGAGAATTAAGTCTAAGCAAGTCCTTTCCCTTCTCAACTCCATATCCCAAAGTAAGCAGCATAGGATGAAGACTTGACCTTCTCCTCATAAGTCCCTTTTGCATATTTCTCCTTTCAGATATTCTCTTAGTTTTCATCACGCTGAAGTCTTCCTCATAATTACGTCCATCAGTATTATCCTGCCGTTCAGCATAGCTGAGGACTTCCTCCTTCAAGGCCATTCTCACCTCATGAAGGGCTTCAGCAGGATTGGAAAAGTTAGAAATACTGATGATGGAAAGTTGGTCATTAATCAAGCCAAGCCGATACCCAGTGGCCAAGGCGCTTTCTTCATCTTCCCGCGTGGCAAGGCAAAGTTTGACTCCAGCTTCTTGCAAGACTTGCACAGCCTGGGAATGCCCGGGGGGGACTTCTTTGTCAATGCCGATCATTGCTAAGAACTTCAAGTCATTTGTGTGATTTTCAAACATGTCGATGATTCTTTGCTTGCGGTTAACAGTGACTGACTGGACTTGTTTGTAGTCAAGCATGAACAGTTTTACCTCCTCGATTGAAAGTGACTTGAAACAAAAGACGACTTTTTTTAGACTGATGAAAGGCTGGGTGTTTAAATAGTCTTCTAGGTAACTTGCTTCTTCATCGCCTTGAATGTAAGAGTTCATCGTTGTCAAAGGGCCTCTTTGAATTAATATTGCCTCGTCGGTTAGGTTTTCCTTTATAAGAGCTTTGAAGATAAAAGGCTTTCCTGGGTCTGCGTAAGAAATAACTGAGTAAGTCACTCGTCTTGAATTGTTTTCAAGCTCGAAGGACTGCCCTGACCTTTCTATTAATTTAAAACCGAGTCGAGAGCTAAAGTCCTTCAAAGCTAATTCATCTGCTGAGATGCACTCGCTTGAATCACCTGGCATGAAATTGTTACAGATCATCAAAGCTGCTCCTAGAAGAGACTTTTCTTTCGAGGCCATTCCGCAGTCAAGCTCGTTTTTGATAGACTCGAAAGTGAATTGTTTGGATTTCGAGTAGCTTTCATTTGAAGCGTTTAAATCGTCGCTAGCGTCATTTTCGCGTAGGCCTGAAGGAATGCTTGAATTAATGTTTTGGTCGAGGTACAGGTTTTCATTGATTAGGCAGGCTTGGACTATTGGCCTTTCTGAAGTCAGGACTCCGGATTTCTCTGCAATAATTATTTCGACTTTTCCTAGATTTTCGAGGACTTTTGGATGATTTAAATGAAATGATTGGCTACCGCGGTTTATTTGGATTTGCTTTATCGTTGAAATTATTTCAAATGAGAGGTATAATGTCATTGGTACTAGGTTTCCGAATAGAACTATTGAGTTGAAGACTAGACTGATTGTTGAATCGGAATTTTCAAGATCTTTGTGATAGATTCCGAGGAATGAGGTTAGGATTATGAAAGATAAGAGAAGAATGAATGATCCGTACATTATTGTACTTGTCAAATCTCCCAACTTCGACTGAAAAAACGGATCCTTATGTTTAAATTCATTCCAAATTTTGCAGTCATTCGCTACATAAACAACAAGCCCAAGGACCCACCCACAGTCAACAATGGCAGTACCCCTCATTAAAAAATGTTCATTTCCAGTGACAAGAACCCTAGGACTTCCTTTAACTTTAACCTTTCCTTCCACACTAGCAAATCGACAATTAGGCAAAACAATCTTGACAAACTCAAGATGTTTCTTCAAGTCAGCAATATTCATGCCATCATAAACAACAAAATTCTGAGTTTCCTTCAAAGCCTTTTTCCTTAAATAGTCTTCACTTCCATCAACCCGTTTCAAATCTACATAAAAATCATTATTTTCGCTATCAACAGCAAGAACAAGACAGTCAGCAGGAACAGTTTCTCCTGATTTTATTAAAATCAAGTCGCCTTCTCGAATTTCAAAAGAATTCAAAATTGTGAAGTCAGTTCCAGTGAAAAGAGCGACAGATGAATTGTTCATTTTAAGATCACTTCTTCGCTGGTTCATGGCAAAAATCGCATTTCGGACAAGTTTGAACAAGATGAGCAAAGCCAAAGTCAAGGCAGTAGAAACTTTAAAGCACTGAGGAAGGACCCAGGAAGTGCAAGAAACAGCAAACATGAAGAAAAACCAAGAATAAGGCAAAAAATGCAGCAGTTCAAACAAAGTCTTCGGCAGTAGATTGAAAAAAGTGTAAGATTGAGTCCTCATCACGTTAAACGGGCGATTTTCATATAAATCAATATCGACTTCTTGATAAGTGATCGGCTTGTCCTTGTCTTTGCGAAAGATGCTCTTGCGAGATTTCATTTATAAGTGAATTTTGAGAGATACAAGGATTATTAATGAACTACCACCTCTTCCGTGACAAGACCCTCGCAATTACTCCTTTCGGCAAAAGAGACCTCGCGTATTTCCTCGCTTTATGCCCGCGAAAGACACTTTGGATGAAGATGATGGCTGATACGATTTTTCTGAAAATCGATCTGATTCTATAAGATTTGAAAGCTCTTTGAATGACTTTCACGGCATTTAATCTTTTTATCTTCAACTTTCTTGCAAGGTGGCCTTTCATGTGAGCCTGGATCAAGACGATGTGGTCCAGCAAGGCCCTTCTTTTCTTCCAGGCCCTAACACCCTGCTTGGAGACTAAAACGATCTGCCCTTGAGGTTTTCGACGTGAAAAATCAGTCTGGTTCGACTTTTCCTCAGTTTTTATCACCGGCGGCTCGTCAATCGCCTCGAATTCAGCCTGCTGGGAAAAGTCTTGATTTTTAAAGAACTCTATTCTGACCCTTTCCCTTGCACAATGGCCTCTTCTTACTTTTTGAATTTTTACTGCAGCTTCTCGCATCTCTTTGAAACGCTTTTGGATTAAAAACCTTCGAATATGCTTTTGAATTAAAATCGCCGCGTTGGTTCTTCGAGAGTTTACAACTGACATGGTTGAAATAACACTTTCGTCATCGTTTACTTCTTCCAGGGTGTTCATTTTTTTGTAGTTTTCTTCGAAATGGTTGAGTTTTTCTTGTAAAGTTTCAAGTTTTGTGCTGAGTTGGTTGATTTTTTCTGCAGTTATTTGAGAATTTAACGCGTGGTTTGAAGGGTTTCGCACTGAGATTAAACTTTGAGCTGAAACAGTTGATTTTGAAGGACTTGAATTAAGACTTTTCGTTGGTTTCGGCTGAGATTTTGTAGAAATTTTAAAATTCTGTCTTTCTGGTTGACTCATGCGAAGATTTGAAGGTTTTTTCCTGATTTCCTGACTTTTTTCATTAGTATCATGATGTAGGTGGATGTTATTTCTTTTTCTATCAGACAGGCTGTGATTAGATGGTTTTTGCTGTAAATAACCTTTGCTAGGTACTCGTGCTGGCCCCGGCACTTCGAACTGTAGACTTTTCTGAGCAGGTGAAATTGAAGAGACTTCAGAATCCAGTTCAGAAGGGTTAAACAAAGGTCTTTCAGGGAACTTCGGGTAAGGCGGGGTGTCAAGCGAGTACTCCGACTTCACATGTTTCGGGTACTTCAGTTTCGGCTTCGGCGTGATTTCACTTTGACCGATCGGGTCGATTTTCCCAGGCCAGGACTTCTTTTCAGTGAATTTCGGCCAAGGTGTAGTATCAACTTTAATCTTCTTTTCAGGAGACCCTTCAAAAATTCTACTTTCCGGTTTAAAAATCGCTTGTTTATTAATTTCTTTCATGAAGACTTCACTTTCAAACTTCTTTGGCATCATTGCTTCGAGATTTTTAGTAAGACTATGATTTCTTCCCAGGTTTTTCACTGCCAGGTCGAAACCTTGTCGAAAAAAGTTATTTGCCTCGATTTTTCTGTTGAGGAACTGGTACTCGATGCCTGCGTTGTGATAGGCAGCGACTAGTGTCGTTACAAACTCGTGCTTTCCGGTGTAGTTCCGTTGAATTATGTTCACTGCTGCCAAAGCATGGTCCAGTGCAGAGTTGTGGTCGTCGAGATGAGACTTTATTGCGCATAGGTTCAGGTGAGTCCCTGCAATGTTTGTGTACTCTTCTGGTAATTTTTTCTCGTATTCTAAAGCTTGGGATAGATAATGAAGAGCTTTTGAGTTGTCTTCTCCTCGCTTGTATACACAGCCTAGGTTGTTTAAAGTTACTGCTTTTAACTTTATTACTGAGTACGTTGGTGTCAGGTTTGAAAGGATTTGGTTCGCTTTTAGGAGAAGTTTGGCTGACTCGAGAAAATTGTTACGGTTCATTAATTCCATTGCTTGTTGGTTGCATTTTAGAACTGTTTCTTCGAACTGAGGAGGGGTTACTGTTTTGGGTTCTACTTGTGTCATGGTTTTTGGATTATTGATATAGTATGGAAGAGATTTCTAAAAGGGCTGATGAACCTATTGACCCTCGCAGATGGACCGTAGTTTGCAAGCATTGGCTGAAAGGTCTCTGCCAAAAAGACGACAAATGTGAGTATCTTCACCAATACGACTTATCCAGAATGCCAGTATGTTCATCAATAACAAAAGGCAAGACCTGTACAGCAGAAGACTGTGTATTCAAGCACATCGACCCAAACTCAAAGCGTTGTCCGAAGTACGACATGGGTTTCTGCATAAAAGGTCCAACCTGCAAAGAGCGTCACGAGCGAGCTAAAAACCCTCCAGAGTACCTTCCAGACAAGTACTTCTTCGAGATGGTGAACCCCGTTCACCACGCAATGGCGCCTCTAAAGCTAGACTCCCACTTCCTGCCAAAAAGCCAACAGCCCTTCCAAGGTTTCACTCGTTACTTCATGGCCTGTGGAACAAAAGACACAGTCAAACTTGCCATCTCCTACTCGGCCTGGGCTGTGCAGACAAAAGATTTAAAAGTAATTCGAGAAGGACTTCGTCAAAGTGCGAATGTCGCACTTTTATTCAAAGATGAGAATACTTTTTATGGATTCGCTAAAATTGTGAATGACTGCGACCCGAGTCTTCATCCTGGACTTTTTGGGAATAGTTCTTTGATCACTAAAAATTTTCGCATTAAGTGGATAAAAATTTGCAAATTGGATGCGGAGGTTTTGAGCTCTTATCGGAATCCTTTTGATGGGAATAATAGGATTTGCTTGAGTAAAGACTCACAGGAAATTGAACCGGCTGTGGCGGAGAAGCTTTGTGAAATTTTAACACAACAGAGTGATTATCGGGTGAGTGACCATGGAAGACGGTATTAGAGGTAGTTAGAGTCGTTGGTAATTATTATTATTATGAAAGGGCTTCGGATAACTCAGATAATAAAGTCTTGCAGAGAGATGCTGGGTTTATTGAAGAGATCTTGGATATAGGAATTGATTTACCCATTTGTCTTCCGGATATGATGAAATTGTAATGCTTTCCGATCACGTTGAAAAGGATTTCTTCGGCGTTGTCTCTGTCTTGAAGGTAACAGAGAGCTAACTCTTCGGCTGAACATCCGAAGAATTGTCGACCGACTGAATCGAATATTTTTACCTTTAGAGAACCTGAGAGGTCAGTAATAACAACTTCAACCGCATATCGATGCACAAACTTTTCAGACCGACTCTGACATTCCCTACAAAAAAAGAACCCAAAAGAATGAGACTCTATTTTTTTCGAACATTTTTCAACATTCGAGCACGCAGGGTACCAAAACGGATGAGTCTCATCAAAAACCACTTCAGAAACAGTGCCAATAATCTGTATCTCATCAGGAAAGCACTCAAAACTAATCAAATCTTTAATTTCCGCGACAGTGTAAACATAATCCAAGGTCTTCCAATAAGACCTGCTGATATCCCTCAAAGCCTCAACTTCCGAGAAGCCTTTCGGGTTGATTAAAAGAGAAGAAGTTGAGTCAGAGATCAAAACTGAGGAATTCGGCTCATATTGCACGTTTTTACAGACAATCACTGAAAACTTTGGAATGTTTTTCAAAGGGTGGCTGCAAAAAAGCATGATTGTTGAGTTGGACTTGTCCTGGATCTCAATAGATGAGACTCCTGAGTTGCAGATTGCTTTAATTACTCCAAAAGTGTCGACACGTTGAGGAAGAGTTAGTTTATAAATGCTTTTAATGTCTTTAAAGGTGAATTTTTCTTGTTTTATTGAATGATCATCGTAAATTTCAATGATTTTCGAGTTCTTGTCAATGTAAACTACGAATTTTCCTTTATGCTCTCCTCGGTCATTTTTCCTGATACGTCCTCGAGACACGAGGTACATTTTCCTAACAATTAAAGAAGCATAATAAGTATCAAAAGTGTCTTTATTGAAGTAAATCAAGATATCATCATTATTCTCATCAATAAAAATCCCATAAAAGTAATTCCCAGGGTTTTTAACGTTTTCACAAGTTGACTTATAAGTCATTCGAAGCTTTAAAACCCAAGTCGATAAGTTGACATTCAGAGACTTAATCAAAGTAAAGGTAGATCCTTTAGTCGATTCAGAAAAAATCAGCTTTTCTGGTCTTCCCAGTTGTTCAGAATAGTTCTGCACATTACTGAACTTGATAAGAATCATCAGAGGAGAGATCATTTCGAATTCTTCCACTAATATCGCTGAAAATAATACTGGGACTTGTTCATAAGAAGGCAGAAAGGACTTGATTGAGTTGAGAGAATCAGATAAACGAAGGAGGTACCCGGATTTCCTGGTTTTTATTGAAATTATTTGAAGGACTGGGTAAAAAGAATTCGAAGATGATTGGGTGTTAAGAAGTTTCACTGCGCCTTTTGATAACATTATTCACTTACCCGCTTATTTATTAATGACTCATTGTTGTTAATGTTAGAGGTTTGAGATTTACATTACAGAGGGGGTTGATTTAAAGTTATTTTAGATTAGGTGGAGATTTTGATTTAAACTATTAACTAAAGAAATGCTTTTTGTCTGATAGAGGAATGCTGAAGTTTGGGGGTGGCTTGTTTTTCTCTGCGAGGACTATCTCTTTTAGACCTATTGGTAGGGCTCGGTTTTGTTTTTTCTTTTTGTAATCTTTGTTTAGCTTCTGGAGATTGAAGTAGGATACTAGGTCGTCTTTTAAAACGTTTGGAGACTCTGGAACTACTTCAGGAATATCATAAATATCAAAATCCATATATTATTATTTTTAATTTTAGTAGTGTTTGAAAAATGACTGCATAGTGATAGAATGATATACCATCGTTAGAATATTCAAACTGCTCTAAATATAATTGTTTATAAGATTAATTAATTCGTACTCAGGGTATGGATTTGCATAGAGGGCAGTTCTTTTTTATCATAAGCCATTTTTCAAAGCAATCTTGATGAAAAACATGCTTGCATTGAAGTAAAGCAGCATAATTTCCTTTATTTAATGATTGCAAACAAATAGCACAATCATTCTCATTATTCGTTTCGCATTCGAGGATCTTGAAAGTGACTCTCGAGTTAAAAATCAAATCAGCATGAAAATAACACTTTTTTATCTTCCTTCTGACAGATTCGATCCAAAAATTGATAAAAAATTCTTCCTGGTCAATGCACTTGAAATGAAGATAGCCGAGCATGCAAATAAAGAATACTAAGATAACTGAGATCAAAGCGATATCATCTGGTTTTCCCAGAATTGCTAAGGCGTAGCTGAAAGCGAGGATGTTATAAAAAATCTTCTTAATAATTACCTTGAAAGTTTTTCTGATAAAAAGTTGTCGTGTTTCAATTGTGAAATTTTCCATAATATTACTGATCTCTTGTATTTAAATATGGATTAAATTATATCTTTAAATCGCAATCATTTAGTTTAATTTAAGTGGATGGAACTAATCATAATTAGAATCTTTTACTGAGACAAAAGATTCCCAATCGTTTGAACGGTCAAGTATGTAAGTCAATTTTGTGATCCCTTGGCCGACTGCTTTGATATCGCGGGTATTGTTATCCAGGAATTTATTAAGAATATTAATATAAACCGGAAGGTCAGGAGTGCTCGATCTACCAATAACAAACAGAAATACCTGTATTAATTCATCATCTTCAATTATATTATCAGGATTTTCTTCATCAAATAAACCTAAACTTATGTAGTTCATAAGCATTGCAACTGAATCATGAATTTGACCGATAGACTTGCCATCAGTTATAGATAAAACACTAAAAAGTGCATTCAGGTAATGATCTTCATTATTCGACTCTAACTTATCCAAAATAGGGTTCTTCAGATCTCTTTCACCGAAAATCTGCAAACCTTTAAGATAATGATTTTGAAGATCCTGCAAAGATTCCCTTCTAAAAACCACTAAAAGTTTTAAAATTTCATCTGAAACAACAGCATTTCTAACAATCCCTTCAATATTATCAACCGATGCTGGAAAATTGATAAAAAACTTAGGAAGCACCCGAATAATGACCTGAATGAAATGAAGAATAACCTGATCAATTTCTTCAATAATGCTTCCAACCTGCAATTCAAAAACATGTCGAATCAACGTTTTTTCATTGAAAACTTCACAATAGTAGTCAAAAAACGATCTTCTAAAAACTTTAATCAACTTACTCAAAGTACATGAACTTGAAATAGACAAAAAATTATTCAAAGTTTTCTTATCAGGGTCTAGTTCAACCTCATAAGTGAAAGTTTGCAGTGATGAGATGCTCTGTGGCCATATACAACATTTGTTCTGATCTATTCTAGGAATATGTTTCGATGTCTGATACTGCTTCCATATAAAAGCCACTCGTGAACTTGAGTCTTGAAAACTTTTCCAATGTTTTATAAGAGCTTTAATAGGTCGATACCAAGAATAACATTTGTACCTCGAAAGTTCTTCTCTGATTATCACCAACCATTCTGAAGAGTATTCTAAAAAAACTTGCGACCCGGTGAAACATTTGGTCATTTCTTTTCGCTTATTGGAAAAATAGCTTTCTTCGATTTTAAAGCTTTTTCGAGATGTGTGAGATTGTCCCATATTTGCTGGAATTTATGCTAGTTAATATTGTGGACTGGTTTAGGCTTCTTAGTTTTTCCAGGTTTTAATGAGTTTAGATACAACAAATCACTCCACGATGAAAACAGTCAGTTTCAAACATTAAATGAATTCGAACAGATAGATCTTTAATATCTCAAGTGCCTTTGATTAAAGTGAACCAAGACACATGAACCGACCCTCAAAAATTCCAAAATAATAAACAAATGAAAATTTCAATGACTCAACAAACGACCCTTCTTCAAACAATTCATTCACTTCATCCGATTTCTGCTCATCCCAGCTATTCAGAGGACCTGGACTATTCCGACAAGTTAATCCTTCCTCGTTCTATTTTCTTCGTGATCCGGTCCTTGCACTACCCAGTCCCACCCGTTTTTATCCTGCGCTGTCCAAGAACCCCTTTAAAATCAATAACTTGCGGAGTGTTGGACTTCTCAGCATCTGAAAACACGTTATTTGCTCCAAAATGGATACAAAAAAAACTATCAACTAGATCGAAATACAGCACATCTGACATTAGACTAGAAATTTTCCAAACTTCTCAAACAAAGTCTAGTCTTTTTCCATTACTTAGCAGAATTGAAGTGACTCTTGACAGCGACATTGAAGCGGAATATTGCAAAAAAGCGTTGATGAGGTATACAGTGGTGACTAAAGGCGATTCACTTAATATTTTTCATCCGATTGCAGGGAAGTCAAGAGTTTTCGTGAATAACTTACTACCTCGAAACCGATGCATAATAAAATCTTCTAATTTTGAATTGAACATCATTCAAAAAGCCGCTCGAACGACTGTCACAGAAGAAGATGACAAACAAAAAGACCTCATCAGAATTTCACTAATTTCAAAAAGCAAGGTTTTCGATCGTCGCCATGAATCAGTAACACCCTGGGAACATCGAGTACGTCCCATCAGGATTGAAGGCGACTCTGTCAGTATTTTACCCTGGGGAAGCGAAAGCTCGAATCAAGAAAATTTTTTGGATCAAGTCGTTCAAACTTTACCTGAAATTCCGAAAGCTCCAAGAAAAAAAACTCCAGAAAAGAAGAAAAAAGTTCTAAGTTTTGCTTTTCCACAAGTCAGTATGCTGGACTTACGACCTTTGACCACTGTGAATAAAGAAAGTCAACATAAATCAGTCAGTTTTTCCCCGATTTCTCGAGTGGGTTAATGTAAAGTTAGGTGTTAAACTAGGTAAGTAAAGCCTTCGAAGTCATTTTCGTCAAGGTCGTTTTTCAGTTGAAAAAGGTCAAAACTTGTGATTTTAGTCTTTTCTTGAGTTTTTATATCAAGGCTCATGATTGACTCGTTTCGGAAGCTCAGGTATAAAAATTTCTCTTTAAGGGAAAAGGAAAGTTTTAATGGGAATGGATAGTTCAAGTCAATACTTTTTACATTTTTGCAAGTGTCACTGGTCCATATCGAAACTTTACCTTTTGATGAAATACTTGCAAGATTTTCTAAAGATTTACTGAATTCCAAGCAAAGTAAAGGGTCTGAAATTTTAGTTTCAATGCATTTTTTTATGTCACGAGATAAATTTATTAGTAGGATGTAGCTCAGATTGTCTTTTGAGTCTAAATATGATGCTGCGAAGGTAGTGCCGATTGAGTTTATTGCTAAAGAATTGATTTTATCTTTGGTGGTGTGGATTAGGAATGGTTTAAAAGGGCTGATGTTGTAACCTTGGATCTTTCCTTGGAAGGAAAGGAGTAAAAGTTGATTAGCGATGCTTATTTTTAAACATGATGGAACTTCTGGTAGTTTTTGGGATTTTATCTTGTGGGTTGATAAATTATATGTGAGGAAATAAGATGAAGTTGGAAAATAGAGAAAATTCAGAGATTTTATTGTTTTCGATTGATGAAAAATTGGAATTTTCAGAAATTTTTTCACCTTTGTAGAGGTTTTGGAAAGCTTAACTGTGAAGATTTTCGATTTTTTATTGAAAACGATGAATTTATTTGAAAGTTTCAAATTAAGAATTTTAGAATCATCTAGACCTGGAAAATTGATCCTTTTATTGAACGATTTTTCACATAAGCTAATGAGAAAAATAGAGCTGTTTGACAAGAGTACCAAATTTTTATCATTATTCAACAATAAAGATTCTTTAACAATAACTTCAACATATAATAAAAAAAAATTTTTTTTCTCCGAAAAATCGTATTTCCAGATTTCAGTTTCTTTTTTCACAGACTTTTTAAAAAACAACAGAAAATCAACCTGATTAGAAACAGTGAAATTATAAGCCTCTTTAAATTTTTCTTGAATTTTCATTTCTATGTCTAAAAAATTTACATCTTCACTAAACTGGATGACTATCAAGTTATCACTGATAAATTTAGATTTAATAATTCCTTGATTTTCATGTATTTTTTCATTGTTCGAAATACGATAAACAGCGAATTCACCATCCACATGACTGACTGCAAGGTTTTCATCACTAGGAGAAATCGAAATCAATGAAACTGGATATTTTGGATGCCATCTTAAAATTGTATGAACTCTATTTTTCAGATTCCAGATCCTGATTGTTCTGTCATAAGATCCTGACACTAGACTTTTTTTTTTATTAAATAAAACCAAACTAGTCACTTTGCTTGTGTGGCCGAATAAGATAAAATCTTGTAATTTATTCAAAAGCCTGAAACATCTGATAGTTGAATCAGCTGAGCCTATGAAAACTTTCTTCTTTGAGGGATTGAAACAAAAGGCTTTTATTTTTCCTAAAAATTTAGAGAAAAATTCGAGTTTTTTGTAATCTTCAAGCTCCTTTATTATAATCACATCTTTTTCCAGAGCTTTTTCCAGGGTGTTAATTTCTTGCAAGGTACTTTTCATGGTAAGTAATAATTTATTATGATTAATCAGTTGATGAAAATATTGATAATTATTTGAAAAATCTTCAGCATCTTCAAGAGTAAAAAATTCTAATTTTAACAAATAATTCCACTTATTTAATTTCAAGAAAAAATCAGAAACTGAATTTTCTAAATTTTGAAGTTTTTCTAACTTCTTAATCAACTTATTTTTAATCTTTTCGATGAAATTAAATTTTTTTGATATAATTTTAGTGAAGTGGCTGTATTGGGAAGGCTTTAAGGTATACTTGCTCATGAAACTACAATTTAGATGAGATTTCAACTGAGATAAATTGTTGAACTGGTACTGGCAACTGCAAGTGGCTCTTTTTTTAAACATTTGGATAAAATTTAAAGAATTTATAGCATCTGAGACTTTAACACGATCGAATTTTTTCAAATCTGCAGAAAAGTAAAAATTTTTCTCAAGATTCAAAAATTTTACTATTTCAGGAGAAACTTGAAGTTCAGCCGTAAAAAATACTTCAAACTGATGAAAATCTTCGCTTTTATAGAAAGATATATTAAACAATTCTTCAATTTTTTTTTCAGTTTGTGTGAGATTTTGAGTGATTTTCTGAAAACAATCAGATATTTTTTCAGTTATCAGTGCCACCTCATTGATAAGTAGCTTTTCACAGTATTTAAGGTCGTTTAATGTGAAATTCAAAATATTTTTCTTACTCAATTTTTTTAGAGTTAAAAGAGGCTGAATATTGTGTTTTTGTGTACTAAGGCTAAGATGAAAATGCAGAGAATCTTTAGTCAACAAGTTAGTTTTACATCTCGAGCAGTACAAAGCCCCTGATTTTTCAAAGTCCAAATAATCCATTATAAATGCAGAAAATTCTAACTCAAGCGACAACCAGATTGAAAACTCTCGTCAGCCTAAAATTTTCAATGTTCAACTCACTCTAGACATACGACACTTAAAACCTATTAATAAATCTTTCAAAATCTCAATAAATCATTGTATCTTATAATTAATGAAAGAAAAACACTACAGGCACAAAACTCACAGCACAAACTATTCAGCTGTGTCAAGTTTGGCAAGTCCCGGCGAATCACACAGTTTTCTAGACATAATTGAAAATGAAGTCTTAGAATGTAATGAAACCAGCGATGAAATCAGTAAATTCCAAGAAATTATCACAAGTTATCTGCAGTTAAATGAGCGCAACGAGCAGGTCAATACAAGATGCTTAAAAGTTTTATCAAAAGAGAACAAAATCATTTCAGTCACTGATATGGTCAGATCAAAAACAGCTTACTTCAGAGAACTTTCTCTTCTGAAAAAGAAAAATAAGCTACTTCGACAAAAGGCCATGATTCTTGATACAAGGGAAAAATTTCAAATCGATGAAAGGAAGAAATTGCGGGGTCTTATCGAGGAATACAACTGGAAAAAAACTGATTATACTAAAAAACTCGAACTTTTTCAGAAAATCAACGAAAAACAACAGGTCGCTTCCATGATTCAGAAAAAAATACATCTTTTGAAGACTGAGAAAAAAAAGATCTTCGAGAAAAAAGAAAAAATTGAGAGAAAAAGAAAGAAAATTTTTGAGATGATTAACAGGTTACGAGGAGAAGGTATTAAAACTGGAGAAATGATTGAAATTCCTGTGAAATACTTGCAGGCTAGTTTTGCAGGTTTTAGTGAAGTTGATACAACTTGTGAAAGATCCAGTTCGAATCTGACGAGTTTTCAATCAATTGATAGTCTCAACAGCCAAATCAAGGAACTGTCGAAAGTATTTAATGAAAAAGTAGCAGCTAACCAAAGAAGATATCAGAAAATACAGAACTCCACACAAACCCTTAAAAACCATCAAAAAACACTAGAAACCCTTAAAAACTCTCATCAAAACTTAATGATTTCCATAAACTCTTTCAAGTCTAAATTGAAATCAGACGAAACTTTATTAAAAAACAAAGAAATCTTGTTAAAAGCCAAGAAAAAGTACCTTAAAAAATTAGAGTCTGACCTTTACGACAGATTTTCTATTCTATTCCACACATTCAAATAGTAATCCATCGATAAATAATGAGTTATGCAAAGTTCTTACACATCTTCGATGAAGTGGTCGAGTACCAAGAAACTAAAAAGTCTGACATTCATCTTCTATCAAAGCTTTTTTCCAGCTATCGGAAAAATATTGAACAGTTCACATCAGGCTTGCTTCGCACTTTAACAACATTTAAACAAGAAAAAAACCTAGGAATAGAAAATTCAACACTAGAAAAAGGACTGACATCACTTTTAAACCACATTCAGACACTATCCGAAAGCTTTTCAAGTCTCTCTCGAAATATGCAAATCGACATAATTGAACCTTTAGACCTCTTCCAAGAAAACTACAGCTCAATGCTTTCAGACCTCTCAAAAGAAGGTCAAATCATTTCAAAACAATTCAAAACTTCTCACGACAACACGATTCGAGTCCGCGCGGAATACTACCACTTTTCATGCGAAGCTGAAAAAGCAGCGCGTCTTGCCATAACCGAGAACTCAAAAGAAAAGCAAGAAATAGCAGAAAAAATCGAACAAAAATACGCTTCTAAGTCAGAAGTCCAGTTAGACAAATACTTAGAAAATTTGTTAAAAACCAATGAAATTCTAGAAACTTATGAAAGAGAAATTCCGCCAATCTTGATGAATTTGCAACAAAATGAGGAAAGTCGTATTCAGTTTTTGAAAAATTCTTTAGAAAAGTACAGCAGGTACTTCCGGAAGTCAGAGTTGAATTTCCAGGAAAGTTTAGAAAAACTCTCAAAAAGCTGTGCAGAGATCTCACCAAGTGAAGACATTTCTTTATTTTTAAGTGGAAAAAGCAATGAAAAGTTGATAAAACGAGAAGACTTCGTGAATTACGAGGACTGGAAAAGAAGTTTAAATGAAAATGAATATGAAATCATGGAAAAAGAACCTGATAACTCTGTGATATTGAAAAATATGTTAACAGGGAATTTATCAAAGGTAAAAGTTTCTATTTTTCAAGAACTGGCAGATTTGGTGAGTTTTTCTGAAGGTCGGAGGATTTTTATTGAGTTGTTAGAAGGCTCTGAACAAAAAGTGATCCGACAGGAAAACCTGGAACTTTTAGCAAAGTTTATTCGTAGTATGATGGACCAGATAGTAACAAAAAAAGAATACGACGCGTTTCTTTTCTGCAAAATCGTCGAAATTTCTACAAAGTTCTCATCAGAACCTGAAAAAACTTCTCTCAGCTCTTTGCTAAGCGGGCATCAATATTGGACTGAAAAGACCCGGTGGACTCAAGCGATTGATTACGCAATGAACTCAAAAATGTTACTAATTCAAAAATCTTCTAAAAAAGACCCTTCAACTGGCGACAACGTAGAAAAGATTGAAAGTTCTTCAGCTTATATAATTATCAGTCAGTTCGTTTTTCAGTTATCGAAACTTGAAGTCCCTCTGGGTCTTGTGCAGGAATTGATTCAAGAAAGCTGCAACGATTACGAGATTTCTAAAGAAAAAGCTTGTTTATTGCTGATCGAAATGCATTCAAGAGCGAAAAACTCTTATAAAAAGACGAGAAAAAGCTGTAAAAAACTTTCTAGGGCTGAATTTGTCTTGATCCATGTGATGAAGTTTTTAAAGACTTTTGATTTGTTTGAAATTGGGTACTTGAACAAGAAGATAAACGAGAGAATTTTTCAACTTGTGAATAAAAGAAACTACAGACTCCGAAGACAGTTTTTTATGACGAATAACACGATGAGACGAAAGTTATGGCTTGACTGTCTCCATGTTTCTTCCCTCAAACACTTAAACTACCCTCACTTTGTCGAAGAATTCAATGAAAACAAGTCAAAACTCACTGAAATCTGCAGAATCATCGACATGGACATCGCTCGATCTTACCACAAAGTAAAAGAAATCAATTCAGATGTCCTTAAAAACATCTTAAAAACCTTTGCTAACTACCAGCCACTCATCGGGTACTGTCAAGGAATGAACTACATCGCAGGGACTCTTTTATTCGTCATCAGAGATGAAGACCTGACTTTCAAAGCACTTGTTTCTCTTATCAACAACTTCAAGATGGGCTCGCTTTTTGATGAAAAACTCACAAAACTCAAAAAATTGTTTTTTATTCTTGATAGACTTGTCAGTGTCTTCCTTCCGAAACTCAATCAAACTTTTCAGGACTCTTGGATTTTTTGTGGAAATTTCAGCTCTGGATGGTTCATCGCACTTTTTGGAGGAGTTTTTATGACAAGATTTGAAGTTTTGTTGCAGATTTGGGACTTGTTTTTGTTGGAAGGGTGGAAAGGATTGTTTAAGGTTTGTATTGGGATTATTGGTAAGTTTGAGAGGCAGTTGGTTGGGGAAAGTCTGGAAAATATCTTGTCGGTTTTGAGCAATGTTGCAAGTTCTGATATTTTTGATGCGAGTTTTTTCTCTGAAGTTTCTAAAATTAAGATTTCGAGCTCTTTGATAGAGTCAATCACTCTCGAATACAAATCCCTCCATCATAAATTCTAAAGAATTAAAATTAACCAGTTCTCACAGTACTGGCCAGATCCAAACTTAAAATCTTCAAAGCTAGAGTTTTTTCATTCATCTGGTTGACATTATTACAGTCAGGTGTCGAGTAAAGCCTCGAAAGTGCAGACCTTCTCCACTTTTCCTCAGTCGTAGTTTTCCAGAACTGTCCACACGTCTGGTCAGACCTCCTCATTTTAAACTCAAACATTTTATCATTAACCCACTGAACAAACCTCTGATTAAACACAACAGAAAGACTCATATTCCTAACAATAACCACCGCAAAGTTAAAAGGCAATTCAAAGTTCCTTCCAAGTTTCGTCAAATCTTTAACCGCTGCAAAGATAGCTTTATGCGCATCACGAATAACATTTTTCCCTAATTCACAAGCCAAAGCAACAGGTACAGGATTACAAAAGACCATTTGAAACCCTTTCTGATAAACAGACCTTTGAGAGTTAGGTTTATTTACCTGTGCCTTTCGATGGTACCTCTGAAGAAAGTACTCAAAACCTGCGTCAGGTATGAAGACTGGTCTGTTTCTATGAACGTGTTTTCGCTCCAAGCGCTGATCATGGACAGGGCCTGCGACAGGATTGATGCTGCCCAGTCTCGGCAGGTCAGTCTCGATGTCAAAGGTGAAAGCTCCGAAGGAAGGGATGTTTACACCTCGGCCTTGCTCTAAGTTTTCTTTGATGTACTCGATAGTCGCCTTCCAGATCAGCTGTAGTTGAGAGTTGGCCTCTAAAGGCTTGTTGAAAGGATTCGTTCTTGGCTGAGGGGACTGGTGAAGGCCTGGGTATTGACTGGGGTGCGACAGGATCCAGGAGAATATCGCTTCAATATTCATTTATAATGGAAAAATCTTGAACTTCAGCAGATGAACTTAATCTTAAACTGAAGAAACTTCAAGTATAAAAGCTCTTGATATAGAAAATGTTATGAAAAATTCAAGCGCTTTAGAAAGATACCAAATCTTGAATGAAATCGGAAAAGGGTCCTTTGGAATTGTTTATAAAGCACAGGACCTTGAAAGTAGATCAATAGTCGCTTTGAAGAAGCTCCAGATTCGAGATGCTGAAGGTGGATATTGCTACTCTTTACTTCGTGAAGTCTCTCTTCTTCGGCAGTTGTCCCACCCGAACATCGTGAAAATCAAGGACTTCTTCTCAGATCAAGAAAGTGACTACATCGCTTTAGAGTACCTCAACACAGACCTAAGAAATTTCATGACAAGTGTTCCGACTCGACTTCCAGAAACCGCGATTCGCTTTTACACTCATCAGATCTTGACTGGTCTTGAATTCTGTCATCGACAAAATATCATTCATCGAGACTTGAAGCCTCAGAACCTTCTGCTTAATTCTCAAGAAGTTAAAATCGCTGACTTTGGACTTAGCAAACTTGCTGGAGAGGTTCAGGATCCTTCAACACCTGTTGTTCAGACTTTGTGGTATCGGGCACCTGAGGTTCTTTTAGGAGACTTGGGGACTGAAAAAATTGATCTTTGGTCTCTTGGATGCATTTTTTGTGAGATGATTGAAGGAAAGCCTTTGTTTTGTGGAAGTAATGCTGTTGACCAGCTGTGGAAAATTTTTAGGGTTTTGGGAACTCCTGAGGAAAGTGACTGGCCTGGGGTTAGTGAGTTGAGAGGGTTTCATTGTTTTCCGAAGTTTGAAAGGAAAAGTGTCAAGGCTTGTTTTCCTCAGTTGTCGAATGATGGAGTAGATTTTTTAAGCAAGTTACTCGTGATGGATCCGAAAAAGAGAATCAGTGCACAGCAGGCCAAGAACCATGTGTATTTGAGAGAGTTTAACTATCAAGGAGATAATTAATGTTAGATTGTTGATTGAATTATCTGAATTTCATGAAAAATAAGATTTTTTCTTTTATCACATCATATCTTAAGTCGTAAATTTTAAGTTTCTTTTAAAAAACTCTCTACCTTTCTTTCATCCTGGCCATTGAAGTTCATTACATCATTCATATTTAGCTCTCATGTTTAAACTTGACCAACTTGCCTCAGACCTGATCCATAAGTCAACAATCACAGGTGGACCTTTCGAGTACCTCATGGCGATCTTCGGAATTTCATTTAATAATGAAATCGTGGCCTTTGTCTTCAGCTTCGGGTTATTCCTCATTCCTCATTCCTTTAAAAATCTGCTGATCCTCGGCCTGTCTCCTCCTCTTGGCCTGCTCGTCACTTACATGTTAAAAAAGAATATCTCAAGACCTAGACCTGCTCTTTTCGCTCCAAGAGCAGAGGCCTTGATGTTTGACTTTCGAGGGAGAGAAAAAAATCATTCGATGCCTTCGGGTGACTCGGTTCAATCGACTATGTTTTGGACTCTTATGTTTCATTTTAATGTGGTTTCCTTGGAATTCGCAGTAGTTTGCGCGGGACTTACGATGGCCGCACGAGTTTATTACATGTGTCATTATCCTACTGATACTGTTTTTGGAGCTTTTGTGGGAATCGTGATTTTTTACACAATTACTTTTTTTGTGGAGAGATTTTAGAATAGTTATAGATTTAGAGATTTGGGGATTTTAGGTATTTTAGATTGGGTTTTTTAGAGGTTTTTAGATTTATTTAGCTGGGAAGGAGGATTTTTTTATTAGAGTTATGTTGGGTGGATGAAGATATTTTTGGTAGGTGAGTTTTAAGGAAGAATTTAGGATTTAAGTTTTAGAAATTTCAGATGGAAAAGATATTAAAATTAATAGCGTAGATATATGATATTGTAAGTTAATTGAAAGTTTTTTGGTGTTTAGACTATCATTATTTGATTCACTGAGAATTATAAATAGATAATACTTTTGAAAAATTTATCTTGTTCTGAGGATAGTTATTTATTTAATACTATTATTGAAGGAAAACAGAAATTTATTTGTAGATTATTTTAAAATATAGAGTTATCGAATTTTAATTTATCTAACTAGTAAAACATAGTCTCTTTCAAGTATTTTTCATACTCAGACTTATCCAAAAGCTCACTCAATTCTAGGAGTGAGTCCAATTTAAGCTCAAAGAGCCATCCTTCGTTTTCTGCATCTTGATTAATAATTTCAGGATCAATTTCAGTTTTCTTATTCAAAGCTACTAATTTACCAGTTATAGGCGAATGAATATCACTAATAGACTTCACTGCTTCTAAAGTTGCAAGTAGATCATTTCGGTTAATTTGCTGAGACACTCTCGGTAATGTTGAAATGTAGATAATTTCCCCAAATTTTTTTTGAAAAGGTTTTGTTATACCAATAGTTGCAGTGCCTGCATATCTGTTTAAAGTAATCCATTTGTGATCTCGGGTATAAAGTTTTTCATAGTTCATATAGGTCAGAAGTCTTGAGAGACGAGTCATTTTTTATAAAAAAATGGAGGATATATGCCATGCTTTATTTATTAATTTAACACTCAAAAAAATATAGACTTTTTCTAGTTAACTGCTTGCATTTAATTTTCGTCTATTAAAAGATATTCGCTATGCAGAGATAATTAGCTAATATGATTACTATAAAAAATATCTTTCATCAATTCATTAACTATTACAAAAATATGTAGAATAAGTACAAATTTTGATATTCTATTCATTCAGAATCAAGTTTCTTTAGTAAGATGCTTCTATAGAATAGTGGATCATAACTAGAAATTGATATAATGCATGAGATTAATTCAGTCCTTTAATATTTAAGATTATAATGAGAACCGAGAACCATTTGATTTTTTGGAGCTTTTAAAGTAGCATTAAGGCCCTTATTCTGATTAATTTGATTAAATAAGTATTTTCCTGAAGATTCGCAACCTTAATAAATTAAATTAAATACTCCTCCATTAAAAAAACTCGAATAACCATAAAACCTCTCACAATATCAAGTTGTAAGTCAAAAATTAAATTAAATAGTTACTTTTTCAATAAAATCGTAGTTTCATGTTTCAAAGTCTGGTCAAGATTATACGGTTTATTTTCTTTATGCTCTTCAAAGCTCATACAAGACTTTTCAGCAGGTCCAACCAAGTTTTTCCTACTCCTCATTGTGATGTGTTGATAAGTGGTAATCCCAAGAAACCCAATATAAGCATGATAAACAACAAGATACCCGTCCAAGAAAAAAACCACAACAGCAACAACCCCATTAATACAAATAACCGAAAAACTTCCATAAAACAATTCTCTTCCATATCCCCTGAACGTTTCCACCTGGTGATGATCGAATCCATTCAAAACAACAACAGCTTTGACATGTAAATAAATTAAAAACGCGTTAAAAGTCGCGAGAGTAGAAATAAGCCAAACAAAGCTCCTATAGTTGCTTTTTCCAATGCAATTATTAACCCATTTGCAGTGATGGTCAAAGCCGAGAGAGCATCTTGAGCATCTCATGCAATGTTTGCTGGAAAAGTCGACGGGCGAGATGCAAATCGAACAGTATCTTTCATTGATTTCTTCAAGTCTCTGAATGATGATCCGGTCGCTGTTGGAATGATATAAAGCGATTGAAGGGTCGGTTGGGTCTGAACGAGTCACTTTAAAGCCGAGTAAGAGATAGGTGCTGAGTAAGACCAGATATATAACAGTGTGCAATATGAATGATAAATTGTCTAGTAAGGGAAGGATCAGTGATACACAACTTACTATTGAAAATAAGGAAATGAACCAGCTTAGGACTTGGTAAAAGTGAAGCGGGCGGACAAATCCGTTCTTTTTCCAAGATGATACTTGTATCATAAGGCTATTATAAACAACTTGTGTAATGAAAAATGTTTTTATTTAAAACTAACAAAACGCTATTCAGCACTTTCATGTTATCAACAAATTGATCCAAATTAATGAAAAACGACTCATCAATTTTGTGCTTCGATGTCGGTTTCCCTCCAATAAAAAGCCCCGCACAAAAATTCCCTAACGAATCCCGGGCCTCGCCTTTGCCATGAGGTTTATCATGTTCCCACTCTCCAGAGTAGCTTCCGCCATCATCTAACCAAATCGATCCAATATAAAAAGGCAGATTTTGACTAATCTTTCCACGAAAGACCATTCCAGGGAACCTGATCTCAGCATTTCCATTAATTTTTTCACCTGCCCAGGTAGAAACAACTTCAATTTTCCCAATTTTTCCCTCAACAGCGAGTTCTCCATATCCATAAAACTCATTCAATTTAAAGAACCCTTTGAAAAATCCTGAAAATTCATCAAATTTGAAGTCAAGAGCGCCTTCTCCATGCATCATCGAGTCGTAAAACTCTCCAAAGTAATGAAAAATCTGTTTAAAGTGTTTTTCCCCCTTTCCAGACATTTTCCCTTCAACGAATTCTCCAACAAGAGAGTAGTCCTGTGTATTTAAAGTGCCTTTGCCGTTCATATTTCCATTTTGAAACATTCCTGAGTACTCTGCTCCGTCTTTAAATGTCATGACTCCGATTCCAAGAGGTTTTGACTGTGAGACACTTCCCTTATAAACATAAAACGGCGTTTTGATCACACCTTCGCCTTCAAGTAGATCATTTTTGAATGTTCCAATGAATTTCGTTCCATCAGGGAAGATATGTTCTCCAGGTCCTTCCAGCTTTCCGATGACCCATGATCCTTTTTTGACTTCTCCATTTTTGCTATTGAAAACTCCCTTTCCATTAAAGCCGTACTGGTTCATGAAGCCGGAATACTCGCCCCCAGCGAAGCTCAACTTGCCCGACCTGAGACTTCCACGGCTCCAGACCCCTTCCACTGTGGAGCCATTGTTACATATAAGCTGGCCAAGGCCGTTCATGGTGTCATTTTCCCAGTATCCCTTGAAACAACACCCAGATGAGACCAAAGTGCCATACCCATGACGAGTGCCGTTAAAGAACATTCCTTCATATTCACTCTTGTCCGGCATTATCAACTTCCCGTCGCCGTCACGTTTGAACCCTCGAAAGTTGCCTTTATATTCACTTCCACACGCATAGACATATGACTCTTTTTTAAAGATCTCAGCGAGATAGTAAGTGTCAAAGCCGACGGCTCTTTCAAAGAGCTTTGTGAGTTTTCCCCTGTTTACGAAATTTTCGAAGTTCTTGAAGTTGACAACTAGCCCATTAAATAATTTACTTTCCATTGCAGGGTGACCCGGGACTAGAACCACTTCAGTTGACTTGTTTGAAAGCTTTTTAATCAAGTTGCGAAGAAACCAACTCCAGTTGATTTTTCGAGCAAGGCCTTTGTTGATGTCGATTTTTTTCAAGAACTGTTCAATGATTGACTCCTCGAATAAGTCCCAACGAACTGTGTGCTTTGAACTGACGTTTTCCTTCCAAAAGACCTCCAACGGCGACTGTTGATGAGTCTCTTCTTCTACCTCGCCGACGAAGACTTTTTTACGTTTTTTTAATTTGCTGAGCTCGATTTCAGCCTTTAGCAAGTCCAAAGGCCTTTCACGGTCGCCCTGGGGGAGAAGGTAAGGATTTTGCTTTGTGAAAAGAAGAGCTTCTACTATGAACTCGAAGTCTTTGTCTTCTGCACTGTCTTCTTCGACTTTCGCGATGAATGGCACTATTTGAGGTCTTTTTTTGAATGGATTTCGGGATTTCGATGGATTCAACTTTATGTCAAGATATTTTAAAGCTGAGTTAAAACGAAGACGCTCGGTTTGCTGCTTTTGTCGGAAAGATACGGAGTTTAAGCTTAGGTTTAAGGAAATCTTCGGGAAGGATAGCGTTGATGTGTCGAATGTCTTTTCTTTTGAGATGTCACGTTTACGGAAAAACTTTTCCATTATTAAAGGATTGGGTTTAGGATGTTTGATGATTTGATGAAAGATTTTTTTGGGATTTTTTGATGGGAAAGTTTTGTTTGAAATTTGGACTTGGGGTTGATTTGAAGCATTTGGGGAAGGTAACCTTTTTTATGGAGATTTGTTTAATTTTTTATTGTTTTTGATCAGTCTCATCAGATTTTCACATCTTCGGGGCTTTTGATTCAATTAATTCTTACAATTCAACTTATTGATTTAATTCAGAAAAAAATATAAGTGGATTAAAAGGATTTGGAAAATTATTCATCTACATAACTTCAGCTCTCGATTTTACATAATATTAGAAAAACTAGTTCAAGGTTGATTTTAAAGTATTTGGCCACAGTATTTCGATAAATTTTCCATATTTATAATCATTTATTTTGAAACCATACAAATTATAGTAAAAACTTCCCTAAATTATCTAGTCAGTCTGCTTCAGGCAGCTGTGGAGTGGTAAAACACATTGTTGAGGTCCAGAGATCTTCGGGAGCGAAATTTCTTCAAAAGTAAAAAAATTCATTCCTAAGGTCTCAGTGTGTTTCTTTTCCAGTTCAGCTAAAACAGGCCAAAAGTACTTGAATGGAGTTTTGTGGCTTTGCTTATGCAGGGTAAATTGACTGGCATGTCTGAACTGCGCTTTACAAATAGAGCAACAATATGGTTTTAGATTTGAATGTTTGTATGAATGCTCTTTTAGGCACTGCCTTGAAGAGAATCTCTTTTTGCAGTCCTTACAGATGAACCTTTTCAGGGTTTTAGGTTTTTCTTCTTCTGAACATTCGTAGGAACTGTCTTCTGAGTCACTTGGGAACCTTTTCATTGATGTTAATAATTATGGATTAGATAGTTTCATTATTTAAACAGAATCAAGAATTAGATGGAGATGGCTTTTTTGAATAGGAGAAATTCGGTTATTAGAATATTTTTCTTCTTAATTTAAGCGATTTGGAAATGATTAAAGGATTATGTTTGCTCTAGAGGAAATTAAAAACAAATACTATCTTATTAAATAAGTAATTATAGATTTGGGTTATGGAAACTGACAAAGTATGCAAATCGAAGAGATTTATAAAAGATTTCTGAAAGTTTTTTATTAAGATATTTAAATCTTTGAATCTAAATTATAAAGGTAAATCAATTTTCCTATTTATCCTTTGAAACCTTTGTTTTTACTAAGATCAATATTTCCCCTTTTTCTACTAATTAATCTAATAATCCAACAATCTTGCCATTCTAATCTATATAATATTGATAATCCAAACAAAATATATTCCTTTATCTAAATAAAGACAAAATACCTTCATAACTTCATTCTCTAAATTTATCTCCAATGCCCTAAATTACAAAATTCAAAAATTAATTCAATAAACCATCTTCAGACATGGCAAAAGACAACAGTGACAAATGGAAAAAAGAAGTCGAGCTTCTCAACCTAAAACTATCAGAATACGAAGAAACCATTCGCAAGCTTCAAAGTGACGACTCTACCCAAGATGCGAAAATAGAGAGCTTGAATAAATTGCACAGTCAAAAGATCCGGGCTTTGATGCAGTCCATCCAGGAGTTGAAAAAGCAAAACGCCTCAATTCGAGCATTAAATAAAGAAAACAACCGTTCAAAACTCATTGAAAAGCTAAAAACTGAACTGCTTCAACAAGAAATCGCGATTCAAGCGCTTAGAGATTTGATCTGTGATAATGAAAAAAGTGATGAACAGATTATCAAGTATTTAAATAAAGGACCTCCTCGCATTCGTCCTTTGAGCAGAGAAGAAATGAAAATCAAGATACGTAAACTTGAAGCTAGACTTGGACTTACGAAAAAATCTCCTGGTGATCAGGCTGTTGATGACCTGGACTCCATGTTGAATCCTTCGAAATCTCAGCAGTCAGAGGAGTTTAAACTCGTAGACCCTCTGCAAAACGAAAAAATCGTAGAGCTAATGGAGCAGATCCAAAGTCTTCAACTAGAGCTGCGATCAAAAGACTCAATAATCGACCATCTTCGTTCCCAGATCCGAAAGTTACAAGAAGAGCTCCAACTTTACAAAAACCGTGAAAACGAGGACCGAATCCTAGGTCTTCGTTCAGAGGGAGTAAAATCAGAAAACCAGTCAATCCTAGAAAAATTAAATCAACATTCAGGAAGTGTTCAAGATTTACAACTTCAGCTCGAAAACGCTCTTTTAGACCTTCGATCAAAAAACGAACTTATCTCGAATTTAAAGAAAAATCTGGAAAGCCTTTCATCGACTCGTGGAGGAAAAGACAAAGAAATGGAAAGACTAAGAAAAGAACTGAACCAAGCAATGAACAGCGTGCGACAATTGGAGAAAGAAAACGGAATTATCAAGGAAAAATATGAAAAACTTCTGCAAGAGATTAAAGATAAAGATATTGAAATCGAAGAACATAAAATTCTAGCCTCTGCTCATGTTGTTCCTGTCAAACAAAGCGTTGATGAGTATAAAGACCTGGAAATTGAAGCTTTGAAGGAAAAAATCGGAGAATTGCAAAAAGGCGCTGGACTGCCTGAAAGCTTTTTAGCTGTTGAAAAAGCTGAAACTGAAAAATTTAAAGAAAAAGTTAAGGAACTTTATATACAGGTCTCGGATTTGCAGGAAGAGGTCGAGTTTTATCAGAAGGAAATCGTTGAACTTAAGAGACTTGGAGCTGCTAAAGCACTTAATACTCGAGTTCCGGAGGAAAGGGAAGAGAAAATTGATTATAAGACGAAATTTGAACAACTGGCTAAGGAAACTGCTCCATTGAAGGTTGAGATTAAGGAACTTAATAGGGAACTTGAGGAAAAAATATCGCAGCTGAAGGGATGGGAAAAAGAAAAGGAACAGCATGAATTGGAAATTAGAAGAAGAGATGAAGAACTAAGTGCCTGGCAAAATAAGTATAAGGAAATGGAAGTTAAGAGAAACTCAGCTCTTAATAAGAACAAGGAAGTTATTCAAAGTATCATGTTGGGGTACAGTAATGTTTTACCGAAACTGCAAATAGTGATACCAAATTCTTTTACTTTAAGTGAAGTGGTAAGAGTTTCTGATAACCTTGCATCAAGAATGCTAAGCACAAAGGATATAAAGAAGTAAATAAACCTTATGATAAAACTTAACAAAAACTTGTATTCTTCTTGAAAATTCAAATTTTCATTAATTTAACTCTCATGACCAACACAAAAATTCCATATTCCCTTCATTAAAACTAATAATAATTCCCTAAAACTCTAATCATTTCACGCTCTTTTTAATAGTTAAATATAAAATGGATATATCCAAGGGTCACATCTTGACCGACAGTCAAGTTCTTCGTGAAAAGTCCCTAGATGCAAGTTTTCAGTTATTTCAAAAACAGTTTCCGAAATCCCATCAATTCCAAGTCGCTTATGAAATTCTGGCCTGGCTGGTAGACGATCTTCTCACTCAATCAGAGAGAGTTAATGCTTTGTACATACTTCTTGAGTACTCCCGTGTATCTGAAAACGTCTTTCTTCAGTCTGTTGCGGACATCGTCGACCTTTCACCGAATCCTTGGGAAAAGCTTTTACTTCAGGAATGGGTCAAAAATAAAGATATTGGAAAGTCTCAGGTATCTGCTGTACTTAAGTTAACTGGGGAAGCGAAAGAAATCGACCATATTAAGAAATCGAGAACTGTTAGACCTGTTATCAATGGCGGAAGTTCTGATAAAATTTCAACTTTGCTTGGAAAATATGACCCGGAGTTTTTGAGACCCATTCCTGACTTCATCGAAATCTCAACAAACGAGACAAACTGGATGTCACCAATGACAATTCCAGAAGTTCACTGGAACAACCAAGGTCAATCAAACAGTGCCGACCACGACCTAGTCCGTGAATACCTAAAGTTATCTCTATCCCAAAAGCTAACAAACGAGCAGTACAATTTCGTGACTTCAGCCTTGAAACAAAACAAAAAACTTCTAAGCCTCGGGGGTATAAGTCACAAAAACCTAGGAGAACTAGTAGAAAAGAACTCAGGACTAGCAGTAGAAATAATGATCCTAATAATGAACTCCACTAGAATCCAGGATTACTTCGGAGAACTCGTCAATATCCCAATGAGCATCAATGTTTTAGAAGTAGTGAATAAACTTGCAATGACCATGGAACTTCCAGCTGAATTTTTGCATTTGTTTATCTCGAATTACATGAATTCCTGCAAAAGTATTAAAGAAAAGTACAACCAGACACGATTTGTGCGCCTTTTGTGTGTCTTTATGAGTGCTTTACTGAAGAACAAGATACTAGATAACCAAGAGCTTTACACTGAAATCGAGCACTTTTGCACGGAGTTCAGTAGTATAAAAGAAGCAAATACGGTGTATAGAAGTATAAAATCGATGCCTAATGACTAATCAATTAGTTATAAAAGTTTGAGAAATGTCTAAGAAGTAAGTTTTTAACTTCGACTTGCTGATCAATCCGTTATTGTCTTTGTACTTCTGTAAAAATGCACTTAGCTCTTTAGTTTTGTTTAGTTTTATTATCCCCAAAAGCTCTTCTTCTGTTAGGTATTCCTTTCGGACTATGTCGAAGTAGCTTAAAATTTTGTCGATGTCAAGATCATTAGAAAGAAGAGCTTTCCAGTTTAAAGAAGTTGTTAAGAACTCTGTATATGAAATTCGACCATTTCTGTCGAGGTCGCAATTTTTAATGATTTTATCGGCTAGGTCTTCAGAGTTTTCTTCATCTAAGTCGATTTCTTTTGAAATTTTTAATAATTCTTTCTTGTTGATGTAACCGTCGTGCTTTGAGTCTATTGCTTTGAAAAGTTTACTTTTTACTTTCTCATCAGTACTACTTGAAATATGGACTGCGACGAGACTCATCATTTTTATGTCGAAACTTTTTTCTATTTGGAAACGAGACATTGTTTTTAGTGTTTTTTTTATATCTTCTTTCAGGTTTTCGTCTTTTTTTGAAAATTCTTTGAAGTAATTGTGCTTTAATGCTTTTCTGGCAGTTATTCTTGATGTTGGGTCAACATCAAGCATTTGTTTGAGAAGATCTAAAGCGACTTCTAAATCAATTTTTTCATCTAAAGTTGAAGTCTTGAAATTCTGAATACTTTGTTTAACGACCTTATCCTTTCCTTTAAAAAGCGACTCTTTCTTCATAAGAATATAAAAAACAACTCCAGCACTCCAAACATCACTTTTTAACCGATTATCCGAATTTTGAACCTCACTAGTTTTATTAAAAGTTTCAGGTGCTCTAAAGTGGTACTGTCCATATTTTCCAGAATGATTTCCTTCTTCAGAGCTGATTCCAAAATCAATAAGTTTCAGTTTCGCAGAATATTCTTCTTCATCATCCAAGACTAAATTTTCAGGTCGAATATCATTATGAGCGATTTTTTCTTCATGACAATAAGAAATCGCATATAAAATATCTTGCATCCATCTGGCAATCAAGTGATCACTGAAACTTTCAGAGTTTTTATCTAGTATAAGTTCCATCAAGTTTTTCCCTGGTAGTAGTTCACAAGCAAGATAATAAGAATAAGAAGATTCAATCACTTCATAGATCTTCATGATGTTCGGATGGTCAAGTCTCTTCAGTATCTTGACCTCGGCGCTGAAACTATTGGTGGACTCGATGCTCATTGTTGACTTTCTTAGTTCTTTGATTGCCCTTTCGAGTCCTGTTTTAATGTCCTTTGCTTTGTACACTGTCGCACTTTTGCCCATGCCGATATGCTCAGTGATTTCGTAGTAGTTTAAAATGTCTCCGTAGTTATGATTGATGAAGTCGAATCTTTGAATTTTGTCTTCGTTGGTGGCTGATATCGAACTTCCCATTTAATTAATATACCTAAAGACTGATCTTTTGAGATAATCTTCAAACTCTGTTGTTTCAATTGTTCCATTTTCGTCTGTATCGACTTTTTTGAAGAAAATTTCCCATTCCTCGTCAGTCACTCCTTTTATGAGGAGTTTTATTTGAGATTCTGTTAAAGAGTCACTTCTAAAGCAGAAAAAAAAATTGGTTATTTCTCTTAAGGTCTGGGCATCATCTTGCGGGATTATAAGTGAAGTTGTTAGGAATTCTCGATATGAGATGTTTTTATCGTTGTTCCAGTCACATTTTTTCATTATATTTTCAATTAATTCTGCAGAATCTTCGTTTGAGATTTCTGGGTAGAGCTTTGGTATCATTTTTTGCAGGTCTTCATTTGAAATAGACCCATCTCCATCTGTATCAAGGAGACTGAACTCGATTCCTTTTTTACTTTCGTCTTTAATCAAGTGGCTTATGATCAGACTTCTGAATTTTCTGTCAATGTTATCTTCTATGTCAAAGTTTTTAATGGCGTTTAAGGTTGATATTAGCTCTTTCTTAGTTGTTTCTTGAAGATTCTGATCTAAAAAGTTCTGTAGAGCCTCCTGAGCAGAAATTCTTTTATATGGGTTTAATTTAAGCATTTTTTTAAGTAAATCCTTGCTTTTATCATCAATATCATTAAAAATATCATCATTCAGTTCTTGATATTTTTGATCTTCTATAATCAGACTTTTCAAATTCTTACGAACTTCAGCTTTTTTTCTCCCGAGCACCAAAGGTTTTCCAGTTAAAAGTAAATAATAAATAACTCCAGCTCCCCAAACATCTCTTTTTGAAATGCCCTCAAAATTCCAATCTTTTTTGAAATCATCTTGAAAAGTTTCAGGAGCTCTGAAGTGAATTTGTCCATATTTCCTATTAAATTCTCTCTGCTTCAAAATATCCAGATTTTTCTCTTCAAAAGAGATTCCAAAGTCAATTAACTTAATAGTTGGAATATTTTTCTTAATTTCAATCTGATCATAGTTAATCTGTTTAACAAAAACGAAATTATCAGCACAGATATCATTATGAACCACTTTCTGATTATGACAGTAAGAAATAGCATACAAGATGTCTTTCATGAAACTTTTTATAATCTCTGCACTAAAAAGTTTTTCACTAGAATAACCAGAGTTCTCTTCTAGCCTATTGAGAATGAGTTCCATAAGACACTGTCCTTCAAGATGTTCATAGACAAGGTAATCAGCAAATGGAGTTTTGCAGACTTCAAAGATATTAATAACATTCGGATGGTCAGTCTTTTTTAAAATGCTGATCTGCCTGTCGAGGTCGTCTTTGATGCCGGTGAGCATTTTGTGATGTGAAAATTCTTTTATCGTCCTCAGCTTGCCTGATTTTTTATCAACTGCCTTTAGGATGAGTCCTGCCTGACCTACTCCGATAAGCTCTTCGATTTCGTAATAGTCGTAAAGGTTCCCGCAGCTTGAAAATAAATATTGTTCGTCTTCATTTTGATGTTTTGACTTAGAAGAACCCATTTATAATATGAAAAAATCGGAGATAGAGAATACTTTTGAAAAACATTCAAAAGATGTTACTTGTCTTGATGTTGATCAGTTAAATGACTTGGCTTTTACTGGGGCTCTTGATGGAACTTTAAGGGTCTGGGATTTGAAGACATTGTCACAGGTTAAGGTTAAAGGGTTTGGTAGGAAAAGTGTTGATTTTTTAGCTTGGAATCAACAGTGGAAGATGGTTTTAGTCGTTTTAACACAACAGAATTGCTCGGATTTGACTCTTTTTGATGGAAATCTTGAGAATAAAATTAGGGAAGTTTTAGGTGTTGACAAAGTTGTCGATTTTAAGATGGCTTATAATGAAAGTTCTTTTTTGGTTAAGACTAAACACGGGAAATTTATTTTATTTTCAATTCCTGATTTAACAGCTTTAAACACCTTCATGATAGATGACTTTGTATCTTTAGTGACATTTTTTCAAGACTCAATATTATATTTTTGCAGAGATTTTTTAAAACTAAGAGAAACTAAATCAAAAAATCTGAAAAATTGTCTAAAAGTTGAAGTTTCTAAAAATTCTGTGATATCAGCTTCAGAAGTGTTAATAGTATGGAGCTGTTTCGATGTTATTTATTACACAACGTATGAACTTAACCAAGTTCAATCCTTACATCTTCATAATTCCCCGATTATCTCTCTTTCCACCAGCCACTCCAAATTCTCTTCTTTATCAAGTGACTGCAACCTTGTAGTATGGGACATTGAAAGTCAAAAGACTCTCTGGAGCAAATCACTAACCTCTCCATCATCCAAACTGAAACTCCTAAAAAACTCCTCAATATTCCTAGCAGACATCTACAGAACAGTTAAAATAGTGAATCAAAACTCATCAAATGACTTCCCCGGGCACGACTTCGAAGTAACTTGCGAGTTTCAATGTCCAGAAAAAAATCTGATAATCACCGGGTCCCGTGACTGTTCATTGCAAGTCTGGGAAAGGGACTCAGGCCGTCATTTAACTACTTTTAAAGGCCATGAGCTTTTCATAACAACTGTAACTTTAACTCGGTCAAAACGATTTTTAGTGTCAGGAAGCCAAGATGCAAGCATCGCTGTTTGGGACTTGGAGAAGAAATGCTTGAAACATTTTTTTCGATTGTTTGAGAAACCTGTGAGTTTTTTGGTTAGTCTTCAGAGAAGTGAGAGGGTCTTGGCTTTTGACTTGTTTCCTTCGGTTTTTTTGTTGAATGTGGAAAATTTGAAGATTTGGAAAGTTTCTTCGGACTTTAATCAGCCTCTTAGGTATTCGAAATTGACTTATATGGAAAAATATTGCATTTGCTTTACGAGGAGTTTTTTTTGGGTTTTTAAGATTGTAAATTTATGAATATAGGCTTTTATCAGAGATTTGAAGGGAATTAATTAGGAGATGATTAATAATAATATCATGAAGAAAAGTCCATCGTTTTTCTCTAGTCTTACTAGCCCTACTCTTAAAGGGTCACAGCTCATTTTGTATCTTAGCTCTGCTGTTACACAGATCTTAAAGTCTTCAAGAGGTAGGTACAAGATATTTGGAATAATGCAATATCTAGCAGCCCTATACAAAGACTGCAAACTCGACTACCTGAGTTCATATCATATAAAAGAATGGCCTCGAAATGTGCGAAACTCTAAAATCCTTCAAGACTCAATGAAAAACGGGCGAAAGGTCTTCAGACTTCTTCGTTGGATCGAAGAAATCGGAAGCATAGAAAGAAACTTAAAAAAAGCGACAGGTTTAATCTCAACACTAAAGTTCATGCGTCACTTATTCGGCATCTTTTACTACATTTGCGATAATCTCGTCTGGGTCGCCGAGGCAGGGGTCACAAACAGGTACATCTCAGAGATAAGCTGGAAATGGGATAACATTCGAAATGTTTTATCATTGATAAGGTACTTCTTACTCATGATCATCACTGTTCTTAAAGCAAAAAAATACACCGTCAAAGAAGCTGAAGTTTCAGAAACTTTGAAAAAGAGAAATCTTCATATTTCGAATGGAAATGGAGGGGAGGAACTTATGGTGAATTTGTACAGGATTAGGAATAAGAGAAGGTATAGTTATTTGTCTTTGATGAAAAATCCACTTAGGATCTTTATGCTTTATAGAGTGCTTAAACTACCTGGGTTTAATATGATTTCTATGATTTTACATGATGTTTGTGGAGCTGTTTCTTATGCACTTGGAGTTGCAAAGATCTTTGCACTTTTGCAGTCGGCTGGACTGAGTGTGAAAAAAAGAAGGAAAAATATGAGTCATTCTTCTAATCATTTATAATAATTCAGATTTCGGATGAATGACAGCTCACTCAAATAAAAAGATCCTATTCCAAAATCCACCAAATCAAAAACCTTAAAAAATACCCCAAATCTCTTTTAACCCCCAAATAAATCCAGCCACTTTCTCCTCACAATCAAAATAATGGCCACAAAACTATCCTCAAGTCTAATCAAACCATCATTTCTCCGCACACTACTCGAGAGTAAAGTTCCAATTTCAATCTTCGACGCTAGCTACAACATTCCAGGCACAACAGGCGACCCATTCAAAGAGCACATCTCCCGTCGTATTCCAGGTGCGAAGTTCTTCGAAATAGATGAAATCGCAGATAAATCTTCAGGTTTTCCACACATGATGCCAACGAATGCGATCTTCGAGTCCTTCATGAGGCGTCTGAATCAAGAAAATGATGATGAAATTGTCGTTTGTTATGATAGACTTGGAATGTTATCGGCACCAAGGGCCTGGTTCACTTTTTTGGCTTTTGGTAAAAAAAATGTTGCAGTGCTTGACGGGGGACTACCCAGGTGGATGGCTGAAGGACACCCTGTTGAATCAGGCGAGTATCAACTTTACCAGGATCAGGGACTGGATAAGGATAAAAAATTAAATTTCAAGCTGAATCACTTGATTATTAAAGGGATTGAGCAGGTTAAAACTGTTTCTGATGAAATTGTAAGCAATGGTAAAACTAAATTTCAAATTCTTGATGCTCGACCTGCTGGAAGGTTCAAAGGAAGTGACCCGGAACCTAGGAAGGGGGTTAGATGTGGGAATATTCCGGGGTCTATCAATCATTTTTTTAAGAATAATTTCAAACAGGACGGAAGTATGAAGAGTCCTGAAGAGTTGAGAGGCATATTTGAAAAATTGGGAATCGATTTTGATGAAAGTACTTGCATAATAAACTCCTGTGGATCAGGTATGACAGCATGTATCAATATCTTAGCCTTAAACCTAGCCGGTAAATCCAAGACTGCTCTATACGATGGTTCCTGGATGGAATGGGGCAGTATATGATAAGTAAAATTCTATCCACATCTTGTTGTCTATGTCTTTTTTCATAAACCATTATAATCTAAATATCTAACTGGCTTCCAATTTCGAAATCTGTTCCAATAAAAGTTTAACACCTTTAGCGATAGCACTAGTGTTGCCGCTAACAAAACATAATCTAATTTTCTCTCCATCATGATTTCTAAATTCGGAAACAGGTGCTTTTTGAAAGCTAATTTTGCATTTAGCACTTTTCATCATTGCTTTGACATTTTCGCCACTTCTCCCAATCAACCTGGCGACATACTGATCTGGAACACTAGCAAATATTTTTAGTTCTTCGTCCTCAGGACTAGGTCTGGGACTATTTTTGTCGCTTTTTCCGAGAAGTTCATAAACTTTGCAGGCAGCTTCTAGTTTTGCTTCATTGCTGCCGTCGATGTTGACTATTGTGAATTCCTGATTTTTCTCGGTTTCTGTGTCGGATAAAACTTTAATACGAGCGTTGCCTGCTTTTTTAGAGATGTCTTTGATTATTGCACCTTGTGGGCCGATTAGCTCTTTCACGTGACTGCTCAAGATTAACATCTTTAAGGTTGGCTCTGAGGTTATGGTGTTTCGGTCGAAAATGTCGATGATTTGTTTTACTATCGTTTTTAAGCATCTGCGGACGTGACGATGTTTTCCTGAGACTATTAAAACATCTTCGTTTTCTTTGCATGGCGGGCCAGTCGAATGAATAATTTTCACATCAACATCAGATTCACTTTTCACCCTCTTAAAGAACCCAGCCCCCCTACTAACAACCTGCTGCATCAACTCTTCGGCCAGAACAAACTTAGCACCAGCCTTATCAATATTAACAAGTCTCGGTTCCGGACTAGGCCTCTTATCCACAATAAAACAATGCAATTCCTTGACAGTCCTTTCAACATCCTGAGGTCTTCCAGAAATAAGAATCATTCTTTCAGTATAATTCTTCAAATCAGCAATAATTCTAAAAGTTCCTTGAAAAGTCCTAGAAATATTCTTAATGAGTAAATTAGGGTCAATAAGATTCTGAAAAAAAAGTACAACATCAGCAAAGTTTCTATCAATAAACAAAGCATCAAAAAGGAACCTTAAAGCTTCATACTTAGCCCTTAAAGATTCACTATAAATGTAAACAACTCTACTGGGTAGTTCATTGATAGTGATTTCATCAGAGATATGAATTCTGTCTAGTGAGAACTTCTGGATCATTTCACTTTTAATAGAAACTTTGCTATCAGTCATCACAGAAGAAGCAAATGAAAGAATAAGAGGAAATTGCGGATTTGTTGGACTTCTTGACCTGCTTCTCGATCTTCTCATTAATAAATATGAGTTTTTCTATGCCACATGACGAAAGGATTGCAAGACTCTCAGAAAGACTGGGAAACCTGCAGAACAAGATGGAAAATCACAGAGTCTCTAATATTGAAGGCTTGGACTCTAAGTTAAAAGGAATCGAGGACTTGTTCAATGATTTCCAAGACCAGGCAAATAGAAAATTCACTGTTCTTAAAGACCAACTCAGTAAACTGCAGAAGGGCATTGAAGAAGAAGAGGAAAACAGGGAAAGTCTCATTGAAGTTAAAACTAAAGAAGTCCACAACATGGAAAATCGAATCCGGGCTGTTTTAGAAGCTGAATTCAACTCACGGCGAGAAGCTGAACAGAAACTCTTGGCACAAATCGAGGAAAAAACTAATTTGATCAAAAATGAACTGAAAAAAGAGTCACAGCTCCGACAGGAAAGCATTGAAACCCTTCAACAGTACCTGGAAGTCGACATTCCTAAGATTTATGAGACGTTAAAAGCAGAAAGTGAAGAAAGAGAGCAAATGGAAGCGGCAATCATGAAACAGTTCCATGAAGACATCGATAAACTCTACGCAGCTCTTTACAACGAGAAGAAAATGAGGGAAAAAAGTGAGGAAGGACTTCAGGAGTACTTAAAAGAAGTAGTTTTGAACTTAAAAGCTGAAATCGACAAGGAAAGAACTGAAAGAGAAAGCACTGAAGAGACCTTGCTAAGTCTCTTAGAAGCGACTTGCACTAAACTAAACGCGGCTTCGCATCTTTAATAGACTAGTTAACTACAGCTCTTCATGACTTTCAACTCTATTGATTTGCTTGCTTTTTAAACTTGCAACGAACTCATAAGTCGCCTCGAACTTCTGACCCAGGTAGTCTTTTGGACTGAAATTAACTAAATAGTTGAACTTTTCTTGAGCGCCTTCTGAATTTATTGATTTTATTTGTGAAGGAGTTATTGATGCTGTGCATTTGTCGAATGAATCTTGAGCCATCTTGTTGATTGCTCCGAGCTCGTCGAATTCTTTCTGGCCTTTGAAGAGAAATTGGATTTCTTCGGATTTTTTTATTAGGAAGTCAGTCACTTGGTATGAACATGCGGATTCTTTTTCAGAGTCTTTTGAATACGCTGTGAGAAGGAGAAGGAGGATAAGCATTTTTATTAGGAAGGTGGGAATGGAAGTCGAGAGGAAACTGGTGATGAGTGGAGAGAGGATTGGTAGTGATCGAGAGAGAGGTGGAAGTCTAGAAAGGGGATTAGGATTGAGGTAGCCAGCACTGATAGAGGATAGAATATCATGATTTTGAACGCCGTAGATCTGCTAGGGCGCTTTTTTATGATAAAAGTAGCCAAATATAAAGTAGTAATGAATGATGAGTTTAAAACTGTAGTTTGAATCTTTGAATATTGATTTGTAAGCTCTTCATTAATATCTTTCATAAAAGCCTTCTCCTCTTCAGTGATACCCGGATAATTGCTTATAAACTTAAAAGTTTCATAAGATTCAAACAATTTTCTAGCCATAATAAGGATTATCTGATCCTATTTTCTTTAATTCCTTTTGTATCGTCACACTGCTATTCTCAGCTCAATGATATTTAATTCTTTGAAAAGTCAAATATTTCTAACCATTCTATTAAAAATCACAAAATAAACCTTTTATTGTAAAGACTATCTTCTTCACTGTAATTCCAATAAAAATCCTTCTTATTTCATTTATTCGATTATAAACTGATGAATTGTGCTGAAATTCCTAAACTTTAGTCACATAATAATTTTAAAATTATTTAAAACTCAGTTTTCTCAGTTCTATCACAAGATTTAACGCTTTATGTCCATATCAAATCTTCAAATTTTTCTTTTCAAGGAAAGTTCCTGAGAAATCCAGCATCTCTAAAACTTTTTTATTGTCACACGATTCATTGATAAGCCCAGCACAAAATTATCTAAGGGGAAATTCCTTGCGATACTCAAAACCTATAATGAAAATATCATCATGGGTATTTAAACCAAGATTCAACGTTCGTTGATAATTAGCCCTAAAGTTATTTCATGACTTGACCACTGGCTGGATCTCAAGTTAATTAAAAGTAGTCAGTGAGTTAAGCCATAAATACTTCCAGAGATATCTTGATTATCGATAAACAGATACTTAATCACCTACAAGTCAATTAATAGAAAACTGTTTATCAGCTAGTTTGGGATCCTGATAGTATCTGAAACTCCTTTCTAGGGTTCATCTAAACAGAAAATAAATTGAATTGATGATGTTAATAGCTATATACCTAAAAATTACTGAATATTTCTGTGATTATTTCCAGTTAAAACCAACAATAACTAATAATGAAAACTTTCCTATTTATTTTTAAACCAATTACTATATCAAAACAATTAATCACATTCTCCTCAACATAAAATTATTTAAATCTAATTTAAACTCCTCAAAATTTCTCCAAAATAAAACCTCCATTTAATTACTCACCTTCCATACTAAAATTATTTTAATACTCGTTACTCACAAGCAAATTTGTTATCAAAGCTAGTCAAAGCAATAGAAAAAGCAAGCAAAGGCGAGAACGGCCACTGAAAGTCAAGATTGAACATCTGATCCCCAACTCTTCCAAACTGCAAATAAACTTTATTCTCATCCTTATCATCAATAAGCTGAAAGTTTTTAACAGAGGCTTTATCAACCCTTCCATTGAAATTAAGAACAAAAGCCTGAACATGTTCATTCCACTTCGGAGGTTTATTAAAAAAAATTTGCATATTACTGAAATTTCCTCTCTGATCCTTATAACAAGCGAGCATGCTTTCATTTTTCTAAATACTCTTTACATTCATGGGTTTCCAAATGGAATAGTCTCCAGATTCATGAACAGCAGGTGCAATGACATGCATCTTTCTCGGTCCTTTCGATCCCATGATATTTGATTCCTAATTGAAAAATACATACAAAACAACACCCAACTCACTTCTCACATTAGTCGGGTTGGCGCCTTTGCGCTTTGGGTTGAGTCCAGCATCAAAAGCCATGAATTCAGTTCCTAGAAAGTTTGACCTGACCTTTCCAACGAAACTTGGAGATTTCGTGTTGAAGTCCTTTTGGTCCATTGTCACCATGTAATTCGAAGTTCGACTTCCAGCACGCTTTTTACCTGCAAGTAAAAAATTAAGACCTTCTGAAGTTTGCATGTAATACTTGGGGAATAAGCGGTTAAAACCTGATTTATCTCGACGAATTGAACATTGAAGAAGGATACCTTTACGCAGAGGACTACTGATGAACTTTTTCATATCACGCATTTCATTTGATAGAATCTCTCGAATGTTTACAGGTGGAGGACGAGGAACAGGCGCTTTGACTTCTTCTTTTGCTTCAGGTCGGCGAGTTTCAGTTGAATTTTTAACTTCTTCTTTAGGCTTTTGCGACTGGTCATCGGTTTTTGTTTCTTCTACTTGTAAAACTTCTGGTTTTGGAATTTCTTGAGCCCGGATTTCTGGTTTTGGTTGGACTTCAATCACTTTCGCATGTGCCTCGATTTGAGGCTCTTGAGGCACTCGGGAAACTTGAGGGACTTGAGGCTCTGCACGAGGCTGATATTTGGCTTCCTCCATTTTTTTCTGCATTTCTTTTAAAATATTTGAAGGTTCATTCTTGGTGGCAGTCCTTTCGTCTAACTTTACCTCTTCGACCTCTTCTCTTCCAATGACCCGGACGTCAGCTTTAATAGGTCCTGGTAGAGACTCGAAGGTAGTTTTATTTGGATTCGGCTCAAATGTGAATCCTGAATTTCCGAAGTTTTTTAGACCTTTATTACCACTGAGGTCCTTTTCACTGAGAAGAGGACCTGAATAAAGAGCGTCTCCCAATGGAGCGGATTCCATTTTCATTGAACCAAGAAGACCTCCGGTGCTGACGAGAGTTGGAGGACCTGGTCTTTCCATGAGTTTCTTCTTTTGTGCCTCCATCATCTTCTGACGCATCTGGGCCGAGGACGAGCCTGGACGATTCGCTGTCACTGGCCGCTCTTGGGGAGGCTCGGGGTCTTCATAATGGTTGAAAATGCCTACTTTTTCGTTTGACTCTTTTTTTACTGGCTGAAATGACTGTGGGACTGCCTCTTGACGGGAAATCGAAGGCGGACCTGTTGTGAACTGAGTCTTTGGCTTCGCCTCTAGCTCGAACTCGTGATCGAATGATGAACGATATGCGCCTTGTTGGTAGTCTGGAGGAGGCGTCCCTGGGTCTTCTGCTTCAAATGAACTGCTTGAACTTTCTTCGAAGTCTCGACGGCCAAACATTTTTATAAGTGTTTTAGAGGATTTTTAATGAAGTCTATTGGAAGAGGGCGAGGGTTTCGGGTTTTTTGGAAAAGTGGAGGTTTAGTTTCGGAGGTTAAACAACCCTTAAAAAATCCAAAATCCCAAATCCAACAATCCTTTAAACTCAAATCGAAATCTAACCTATTTACTACTTTAAGGTTCCGAAGTATCGAGTTCACCATTATTGATCATCTGAATGATTTGTTTAGGTGTTTTTTTCTCAATAGTGCATCCGACAGAGACGGCAGTTCCAACGATTTCTTTGATAGTTCCAACGAAATCAGTAGCTCCACTTCTCGGTCTCATTTCCTTCGCACACTTTCTGACTTGTTCCCAGGTAAGATTTCCATTATGTTTGACGTTCTTCACCTTCTTCCTGTCTCTTGGAGGCTCAGCAAGTTCTTTGATGATCAAGGCTGAAGCGGAGGGGATGACTTCAACAGTGGCAACTCTGTTAATGATTGTTAGCTTCACCATCACTTTGATGCTCTTCCATTTCTCAGTCGCTGCTTTGATGTCTTCACCAACCTTCTTAGGGGCTAAACCGAGAGGACCTACTTTCGGGGCAAGACTTGCTGCTGCTCCGACTTCTCCTCCGACAGTCTTCAAAATCACGACTCTGGCTTCGCCTGTCTCTACCTTGGGTGGCATTTAATGGATAATAATGGAATTGAAAAATTTGATTTGAGGAAAGCTTCTTGGTACTTGGGGGTTTTTAGGAGGTTGGTCGGGGCGTGATGGAGGGAGAGGGATAGGGAGTTTTAAGAATGGAGGGTTTTAGACGGTTTTGAGAAGGTTTAGACAGGGGTTTGGGCCAGGGTGAGGAAGCAGTAACTATACTTTAATTCGTTTTATATTTAACTTTAAATTTTCCTTGATAAGATCTGCTCAGGATGTTGATTTAGACATAATTATCTATGAAAATATATTTCATCAACCCAATCTTAAGTATATTAATTCTTTGCACCTGAGATAATCACAAAGGAAAGAACGAAGACTTGTGAAATTTTCCTTGAATTTCATAGATCAATATTCAAAGAGATTTATTAAATTACAACTTGAAAAGAGTTAATTATAGAATATAATAAATGAAAAAAGGTACCTATTTGACCAGACCTCTAACTATCAGTCCATTAACAAAGACAACTCTTAAAAAGCTGGTATACATCAACTTTTTGTAATTTTTACAAAGTTTCACAAGTAAAAAACTCTCTTATTCAATATTTTCTTCCCCAAGCAGCGAAAACACTAAATTTATCACAAGCCTTATGAAAACCTTACCTGGCGAAATAACTGAAAACATCCTTAAAGTCTTTGGAAACACTAGGCCATCAAATATCAAATCAAAACTTCTAAGTATATCAAAATCTCCTATTTTAGACATTATCCCTTTAGATATAGAAGAAATTAAAGATTCTCAATCATTAGCCTTCAAAAAAGAACTCAATATATTCGAAATAAAGCCTCCAAAAGATATCAAAAAGTTTTACTCGTCTTTTGCAAATCTGGAGTTTTTTATCTGTGAAAATTTTAAAATAAGCAAAATGATTCTGTCAAGAGGAAAAGATTTATCATTTTACGCTTATAGAAAAAAGTCAAAATTTGTACTTTTTAAAGGTTTTGAAGAAAATGAGTTTGAAAATTGGAGCAAATTTTTCACTACAATTGTTGAACTTTCTTTAATTCCTGAAATAATTTTTGTCAAGAATGGTAAATTGAATCGTTACTCTAAAGAGAAATTAAATAAAGAACTATTAGAAACATTAACTTCACTTTACTTAGAAACAGAATCAAATCCTGAGAATGTAAAATCAATTGACTTAAGTAATTCTATAAAATCTGAGGAATACGGCGCAGAAATAAACCCATATTCAACCATAACTGAAAAATTAAACAATCCAGAAAGTTCTCCAAAACCAGAAAATATTTATTCAACCGTGAGAAACAATCCAGAAAAACCAAAATACGAAAAACTTTGGAAATGCAAAAAATGTGAAACTCAAAATAATTTAAATCAACCAGAATGTAAAAAGTGCTTCGAAGTAAACAATTCTCTTAAACAAAACTTGAAGTTTAAAAACATGATTCTCTGTCTTTCCTGCAACCAACCCTCATTAAATAAAAAATGCAGGCAGTGTTTATCAAGTTTCAATTCAAGTCGTCAAATGAATCATGAAATATCCAAAAATCCAGCAGTTTCTTCAAACATTCAAAAAAAAGATTCAAATTTTACACCTTCAACTGAAAATTCAGAAGAAAAAGGAAATTATTCAACTGTTCAATCGAAAAACTTACCAAAAGAAGTAAATGCTTTAGAAAAAAATTCTTATTCAACAGTTCAGCCTATTCGGCCTTCATCAGCTTCGGAAGAAAAAAAATCAGGAAATATTGGAAATAGTAAGCCTCAGAATTTTAATCAAAGAGTGAGATCATCAAGTATGAAACCTGCAGAGAAAAATAATAAAGAACCTTCTAAGGGTACAGAAAAAGTGAAGAATATTCAAAATCATGGGGGTTTTGATACTCTTTCACGTGGTAGACCATCGTTTAAAGATGATACTAGTATTAAAAAAAAACAATGTGAAGTTTGTAAGAAATATTGTGAAGTAGATTTGTGTAATGAATGTATGACGAAAGGGTGTTGGAAGTGCGATAAATGCAAATTCATTAATACTCGTAGTATTAATGTATGCGAACATTGCAATTATCTAATAAGTAAAACCTAATCATAGTCTACCTAAAACTGTCCACACTGAACCACTTTAATCTCAAACTTCGGCTTCCCACCAGGCAAAGTAAGACAATTTCCAAGAAACTCTAAAATCCTATATCCATCAGAAGCCTGAAGTAAAACATTTCCAACAACCGGCATGACTCCATCAAGCCATTCACAATCCTGTAAAGCGACATAAAACTGAGCAACACCCTGTTCAACACAAAGTCCAACAGATCCCTTCTGATGACGATCTTGAAGTCCCGAATCACCCAAATCCTTAAAAATTCTTGCAAGTTCTTCCGAGTCACAAGAATCAATCAAAAAATACTGTTCTTTAAAAACCTTCACAACTTGAGCATTCTTGTATCCAGCAGGTCTTCCTCCAACAGAATACTCTCCAACACAGCACTTCAAAAAGAACTCCGCTAACTGTCAGGCTTACCTTAGGACTGGTATCAGCGAATAACTCAATTTCAAGTCTTCCAAGTCTTTCAGAGTCACAAGAAAAATCCAGAAAAACAAGAGGATTTTCCTGGTTTCTTAAGAAATGAAAAGACATTATAATGAACACCATCGCTCACCTAGTCGACTTGTTAAAAGAAGGAAAAATCTCAAAAGACGAGATGATTGAATCCATTTATCAAGTTTTCAACTTTTCAAGTCAATCCTTCGACCCATTGAAAATCGAAAAAATTTCCTTGAAAAATGAGGAAAATTTCAGAAATGAAGAAAACGTCTTGACTTTAAATTCCATTAGTTTTGAAGGAGAAATTTTAAAAAACGAGCCAACTTTTTCATATTCAAACAACGATAACTTCTTAGAACGTCAGTCGCAATGGGAGGTAAAAAAGTCTTTGAACCATGAGCAGTTAAGAGAAATGAAAGAAAAACATGAGTTCCGTGAATGCACTTTTCAACCAAAGACAAATGTTTCGCCTTCGAAGTTTTCACAAGAGACTATCGAGCGCCTTTCAAAGCACAGAGACCTGGCAGGATACACCCAGTCCAGGCAAGCGAAAGAACAGGAAAAGTTATTAAAAGAACTTGCAATTTGCACCTTTGAGCCGATGATCAACTCAGTCCACGCTGATTCCAGGTACCTTTCACAGTCGCCTTCAAAACCAAGGAAGTCAGAAGAGCCGAGTTTCGCTCCTCAGGTGAAAGGCGCGTTGAAAAACATGAAATCCGTCAGAGAATACTTAAAACTCGACCCCTTTGAAAGACTTTCAAAGCCTCAGGCTGAAGTCAGTCTCAAGATCGAGTCACCTGAAGCAAGGTCTCCGAAAAAGGACTTAAATGGACAAATTTCTAAAAAATCGTTTTTTGAAAGACAAGCTTTTTATGAACTGCAAAAATTTGAAAAAAGGGAAAATTTGCAGGTTTTCAATCATCAGCCTGTCATCAATGAAAGGTCGAAAAAAATGGTTAAGAAAACTTTTGATGAGAGGAATCAGGAAATGATTGAAAAGAGAAAAAAACCGAAAAAGGATCCTTATGTTTATAGCTTTAGACCAAAAATCACCAGGATGGCTAAATTGAGGAAATATCGAAGTTTTCATGAAATTTCTAGTGATAGGAGAAAGGGTGAAGTCATTGAATCACCGGAGAATAGGTTTGATTTAAAGATTCCTGTGAAAAGCTTTGATGGAATTAAATCGAAATTGCAGATTTTAAATGATCCTGAAGGATTTATTGAAAGGTTGAAAAATGAACAGAGGAGGAGGGATGAGGAGATTATGGAGATGAAGGAAGATAGGATGAGGAAGGAATTGGAAGAATGTACTTATCAGCCGAATATTATTGATTCACCTGAGTATGTTAAACAAATTGCTAGGAATATGGCCTTGCTTAAGATGGAGTTAGGGAAAAGTAAAACACCTGTCAAATATGATTGGCGGTGACTTGGAATCTTTTGAACACATTCATAATTTATTAATTATAGAGTAGTATCATATGTCTATTTAAGATATGAATTATATGTAGAGATATGTTAAATACTTTGAGGATTATAATAAATATAGAGAATTAAGATTTATATTGATTTGGATAAGCTTACTTAAATTCTTCTTTTTGATGATAATTGATGGTCTGCTTGTTTCCAGAATTTTGAACACTTCGAACTGTACCAGGAGCTGGTAAATAATTAGATGATGAATTTTTCAGATAAATTGGTGTAATTTCCTGAGATGGTGAATCCGGATAATGTATGGGGCTAACATCACCGCTTGAACTGCTTACAGATTGTTTTAATTTCTGTTGTATTTCTTCATCTTTTCTATGTTTTTCTTGTATATCATATGTATTTTTTGATAGTATAATAAAAATACTACTGAAATCAATAAAGCAGCAATATGAATTAATGTTCGGAGTTTTAGAAGGGTTAGGACACCAAAGTCTTGGATTCTGTGCGTTTGTATAATTGAACATAGGCATAAAATATTTTTCAAAGCAATTAAAACATATTGAATGATCATTGAACTTTAACTCTGCTAATTTTCCACATTCATTTTGATTCATACAATTTATATAATCAAATATTTCTTTACATTGTGATGCAATACCTTTATAAAAGATATCAATAGGAGGTGATGAGAAATTAAGATTTACTTTTTTAAGACATTCTAAACACTTGAATAGGTAAATTGACTGCTTTAGATATGTGTTTTTTCCACACTGAAGGCATAAACCTACTTCCTTAGTATACACAATTTGTTGAGAACCATCACTAAAACTCAAATAATAATGGCACATACTGCCTTCAAAATAATATTGAATTTTTTCGTTAAAACATTTTTGATGAATCAAAATATTGTTCCAAATGAAAATCTCTGAATTTTGATTGCTTTTTCCACAGATTTTACATGATTTTTTAGGAACTTTAACAATATATCGATAATTCTTTGAAAATTTAGCTTTTGCAAGTGTGGAAGGATTTTCATATAAAAGATTTTTGAATCGTTCAACCATAGATTCTGAATTTTGAGCAGGTAAATTTTGAGCAGGTAAATTTTGAGCAGGTAAATTTTGAGCAGGTAAATTTTGAAAAGGTGAATTTTGAAAAGGTCTGTTAATTTGATTTCCTAAACCGTCAAATCTCCCTGGATTGTTCGGAAGTTTAATAATACCCATTGTATTCTTATCTTGAAGGCTAGGTCCACCAGAGTACCCTGCTAAAGCAATAAAATCAGGTCTTAAATGCTCTTCAAATGAAACCATCGATGCTATTTTATTTTTAATAGTCTCAGAGTATCTCATTTCTCGAATTCTATTTAAAACATGAATGCTAAATTGTTGATCTCCAAGTTGTACCCTTAACTGTTCAAAAGGTGTTAAAGTTGCCATATAAAAAAAAGTAAGTCCTAAAGAGTACACATCTGACTTATAAGCATTATGTTTGAAATTAGAAATATCAAATCCATTGAAGTAATCATTGTAAGCTTTCGAAAGAGCTGGGCTGAGATAAGCAGGAGTTCCAGCAAGTGAGTCAGATTCTCCTTCTCTTGACTTGAAAGCACATCCAAGATCAGCAATAAAGTATTGATTACCTCTCTTCAGGATATTCTGAGGTTTTATGTCACGATGTACAAGTTTATGTTCTTTTTGCATGTAAGCGTATCCTGATATTAAACTATTGAAAATAGAGTCCAGCTCAGGTTCTGACCAGAGTTGTCTCATTGTGGCTCGACGTTTTATTTCTTTTTCTAGATCTCCGTCAGGGTATAAATCCATTACCATAAACAAGTATTTAAATCCTTGTCCTAGTAAGCCTGACCTCACTTTGACGATGGAAGGATGGTTTAAGGTACACATTGCGAATATTTCTTTTAGGTTGGAATTGGCCTCTTCAGGGGTTTTCACATAAAGCTTTTTAACCACAATGGTCTCTGCACCGTTTTGGACTCTATAGACTTCAACTTTACCATCTACTTTATAGATCAGGTTATTCAGGACAAAGCTTTCCTCTCTAAAGTTTTCCATTTATAAACAAAATATAGACAATTTAAAAGTTAATATGGGATATATCAATACGAAGGAAATACAAATTTAGCTAATATTGACTACTAGAATTCAAGGTTATCTAATATTAACTATTTTTCATCTAAATAAAATTTAGCCAAAATCAAGTAATATTATGATCCTCGATAGTGTTTCATGATTTTCGAATATCTCCAATGATCTTTAAAATTGATAAATTTCCTCATTCTAGTATTATTGTTTGACAATAAGTACCAACCTAAACATATTTTAACTAATCTATGAAAAGAATCAAGAAATTTAAAATTCAGCCTAAACTTAAACTTAATTAAATCTTAAAGTCAATCACAATAGTAAAAAATCAACCTCTAGTCGTAATCGTTCAATGATATAATGTAATTTCAACAGCTTTAACTAAATCTTAGATCATTTTAACTTATATACCTCTAATCTTTACCCAAAAATCAATAACGATTGTACAAAAAGTTAGTGAGTAGTGGCTTAGAGATTATTTAAAAGCAGGAATTGATTCAATCAAACTAGTATTTGGTGATTAAGGGACTGAATAGTGAATTTTGATATAAAAATACTTATAACTTATACAATATAAGTTTACAAAATTCTAAGTAATGCAAAGAATGCAGGAATCTATTCTAATCTAAAAAATATATCAAATAGAATACAATTATTTTATGATTATGAAGCTCTTTTGAAAGCTAAAAACGATAAGATTGTAAAGGATTAAAAGATTTGGTTCTTAAACATTATAGGATTATGAAGGAACTTGCTAATTACACTTATTAAGTCTATACCTATTTTATATATAAAGATAAATGCGAGAAGCACGACTTTACTACCTAAGATTGACTTTGGTAAATAAAAATATGAAAAACTTGATCACCTGTAAATTTTTATGCATATCCTACACATTAGTGTCTAAATTAATCATCAGCTGTATCTGCAAGGCTAAGAAAAATCTTTAATAACTACACCAATTGTGATTGGCTATTTTCACTATCCTGATTTATATGCCCCATGTCTTGGACAGCTGCATCCATAGTTTCTATTAACTCCGCATAATCCCTATTATTCCTGATATTATAACTCGTAAGAGCATACAACTTAATTCTCTCTTCACTTTGAGTGAAAGTTTGAGATCCACCTTCAGGCTTAACAGTCGCACTTTTCCCAGAGCAGAAGTTTGCCCCAGAAAGATACAAATAAATAAAAATCGCAATTAAAATGACTCCAATATAAATAATTCCACTGACACTTACAATCCTATCACCCAATGAGTTCTTCTTCGGATAAAGAAACCCATTTTCCAAATAAAAGCCTTCAGGGAAAATATTTTCACTTCCAACCATATACAAACTAAACGCACAATGAAAAATTGCAGCAAAAGGAAGAAATTCAACAAAATTCGTATTCAACTCATGAGAATACCTTGGAGGTATCGAGTAATGTCTAAGAATCAAGAACTTATCAGTCCAGTACAAGACAAACATAGTGATACAGCAGGTGCAATTAAGTAAAGGAATTCCTCCAGAGTACAAAAAAGAGCTAAATACAACATTTAAGATCTGAGAATACCTTGTCGCCATGTCAAACTCAGCACCTTGAAAAGCCAAGTTAATCTCATATTGAGTCTCGTGCCTTCTCAAGCAGCATCGGCGCCTACAGGCGCCTCTTGGGTAGAATATCAGGTAATTTAATAAATGAGGAGAAAAAATACTTAAAATCATCGTAATCGTTATTGTAGAACCCGCTTGGACATACCATCTTCGAGTAAAATCAGAAAACTCTGAGTCAAAAAGATAATCTTTAAAAGGTAGAACTTCTACAAACCCAAAAGAAGAAAAATCTGCATTAACTGCCAGGACGACTAAAGAAGTATTAAAAAACATTGCAATGAAAACTTTTGTCATGATTTTCTTCATTTCTATGCTTTTTGAGACTACTTTTTCAAAGCGATTTAAAAGTTTTATAATTGTTTTCATGAAAAAGTTTATCATCACCACTGCTGTGACTGCAGCGAAACGAACTCCAATGCCCAAAGATCTTTTTTCAATGTAATCTCTGCAGAAGCTTCGAAGTGATGAATTTTGAATGATTTCATTAATTGACTGTACTCGACAATAACAGTATTTTTCAGTGTTTTTCTCGTATTTTTCTTTTGCTTCTTCTAAAGAAAGACTGGCATTTATCCCGTATTTCACTATGCAGGTCTTTTCATTTGGAAGGCTGTTGTCGTGGCTTCTGACTGTGTAAATCGCTGCGATTGAACAGGTTAAAAAGAAGCAGACGAGAAGAAGAGAGATGGTTGATCTGAAAAATCTTTTAAAGGTGCTGTATTCAAGGTTTTCCCAGTTTATGTTTGAAGGCTCGCTTGTGGGAGTGACTTTTAATTGATGGCCTTGAAATTTTAGAGTAGGGTCGTAACGTCTGCAGAGGGAATTTGATTTTTTGAAGGATTTTAAACAGCTTTTTCGATCGCTTAGATCTTCGAATATCATGAAACCTTTTATTACTGGAAGGTTGTCATGACTTTTGAGTTTTTTCTGTTTTTCTTTGATTGAGTTGTCTAGCTTTTTTATTTTTTTTTTTAATTTGGTTTGATGATTTTTTTTTAAATCGTTTTGATTTTCTAAGAAATGCAATTGTCTTTGAAGTTCGGCTCGAGACTTGTAGGAAGAAAGGATTCCATTGTAACGTCTTGCAAGGTAAACTTCTCTTACAGGCCAAAATTTCTTAAAAAATTCTAAAACCTCATCAGTTTTACATTTATCCGGTAAATTAGAAATTTCAACAGCATAGTCAGCAACCGTGATATACTTCTTTTCATTCGACAGTATTTTTTCCCTAGTGGCTATATGAAAATAAAGCACAAAGAATAAAAATACCAAAGTATATAATACATCTGCAATCACAATTCTAATTTTGCTGTTCTTATAAGAATGTATTTTATCTTCAGCTTTGCTTTTTTCCATATCATAAGCATATTTATACTGATTTCCAAGAGTAAAAACATCCCAATCCTGGTTCTTATCCCCTTCTTCCAGTCCTTTTCCTACAAAATTTTCATACATGGGCCATACAGAAATCACTGAAATCACCAAAAATAAATACCCCATTCTTTTAATTGCAAGAAAGTAAAGCTTCAAAGCAACTCCATGTTTTCCTAATTCTTTCAAAGGAGTCTTGATCACTGGCAGAGGTTCATTATTTTTCCCTACAATCATTTTAGAAAACCTGTACTTCAAAGCTTCTTCTTTATCTGCTTTTCTAGCATTTCTGTCAATATTCAAATAATCATTTCGCCTTCGTGAAAAACTTCCAATATTTTCTAAGTTCAAAGAAGAATCTTCAGGAATTTCAGCCATTATAATAAAAACCCGGTAATTTAAACAAATTCCTAAAAACTTCAACTAAATTTCATTAAACTTATAATTTTCTTATGGGTTGTGGCACTGTTCATTACAACAGCAACAAACTCCTCGAGAACAGACCCATCTTCAAGCCTTACCCCGACGAAATCAACGGAATTAACGACAAAGTTTCTAATGCTTTCAACAATTTCTTAAAAAATCACGGGGCGAGCACCAAGCCAGGGAACCGAGACAGGCCAAAATTAAATTTTGACATAAAAGACACGAAAAACTTCAGAAAAATGAGCGTCGCTGCTGCTTCTAATCGAGCGAGTTTGTTTAGCTTAAAAAAACACGATGATGATTTTCCTGATAATGATATGATTGGCTTGTTTTCTGAAAATAAGTCTGATAATGAAAGTTCAGGAAAAGTTGAAGAAAAAAGCTTTTTTATGTCTGTTCCTAGAGACTATCGGAATTCTGGACCTGATGCGTTGCCAGTTCAGTATAAAGTTCATATTTCTGTTAATTTAGACTCGGATGTTAAAGAGATCAATGAGTTGGAGGAGGAAGCTGAAGTTATCACTGCTAAATATTTTTGAGGTTTTAGTGAATGATGGGAATAGTGTGGGGGTAAGTAGTTAGTTTTATTAGAGGATTGGAAGTTTTAGTAAGAGAGATTATAGGTTAAGTATATAGTTTTATTTGGAGAGGATTGGAAGTTTTAGTGATAGAGATTATAGGTTAAGTATATAGTTTTATTTGGAGAGGATTGGAAGTTTTAATGATAGAGATTTTGATGAGTCTTTGAATTATATCATTATTGATAGAGTGGTTTATTTATTATAAATATTTCTATCCTGAGTTGAATTATTACTTTCTTGAGATTGAATTGTAAATTTGTATTGCAAGAAATATTAAACTTTAAAGTAGACTTAATTATTTACCCTATCAGAGTCTTCAAAATGGAAAAAATTTTCCTGAAATATCAAGTTGAACTAACCTTCCAAGCCCAAAAAAGCAAAACCAGGTTGAATCCTGAAATCCAATACAAAGCCAATAACAAATTCACCAAAAGCATAAAAAAAATCGCCTAAATTTTTTTTTAACCTAAGTAATTAAAACCTAATTACCTTCAAGACAACAAAATTAAAATTTAATACATCGATCCAGGAATAAATTCACCTCATTATCTATCAATAATAGACCTACATATTATATTGAATTGTTTTTTTGACTTGATGACTGCACACAAGGCACCTCAGAAGTCCAGAAGGTACAGGGAAGTCAACAACAATTTTAAAATCATCCTTCAAGCACTTAGAACAAAGACAAACATGTCCACAAGGCAAAAACAACACATTTTTCACATTAGTCTTGCATTTGACACATTCAAACTTTTTAAAATTTTCCTCTTGAGCTTTAAACTCAGAATTCAACTCATTGATTTTTTTCTTGAAACCTTCAAGATTTTCCTTTGTTTCTTTGCATGAATCTTCGATTTTTCCACAAAATTGTTCTAATTTTAACTTATAATCTTCAATTTTCCTTATTTCCTCAGTAGCGAATTTAAAAGATTCTCTCACAAGTTCCTGTCCTTTCATCAATTCCGTGATGCACCTGGCGTAATCTTCAACTGTTCTAGGCACAAAGTCCCTCATTCGAATTTCATACAAGCCCAAAACGTTTGAATTTCGAAAAGGAATCAAAAAGAAATATTTTTCAGGTCCTATAGGAATTCCAGCTTTGATGATATTTCCAGAACTATTCAAAAACTCATAAATTTTCAAGAATTCTTTCATTTGCGACTCGTCTTCCACTGGATAAACGAATGCTTTGAAAGACTGCTCGAGAAGGGCTTGGGTAAGATTCTGATATGAAGAAAGTAAAACGTAAGAATCGAGTTCAAGATTCGGAAATGTTTTTAATTGAGGCAACTGGAAATTCGCCCTCAACTGCAGGACTTGGTTTGGGAAGTTCAAATTGAGAATGCAGGACTTGAATGACATTTTTATAACCAGACGTTACAGATGTGGGGATAAATTTAAATGGAAGATATTATATTGGTTTAGGTTAAACGCATGAGGTTTTAGTGTGATTGGAATTGTGAAAGAAGGGGAGTTGAATGGGTTTTGGTTTAGGGCTTTGAGAGGATTGGGTTATTTTTTAGGAGGATAAGAGGGATTATTGTTAGCGATGATTTGGGTGTTGTGGGGGGAGGGGGTTAGAGTTGATTTAGTTTTAGATAAAAATAAGGGAAAATTAAGGATTTTTCAGTGAAATTTTAGGATGATCTTGAAATTTTTCATTTTTTGTCATGATGGTTTTTCCTGTATCTTTTGAATGCAATAATTTCAATTAAAAACATTAGATATCTAATATTTTTCAGTCTGTGAATTTACCTACGAAATCTCTGTCTTTTCATAAATTTGAAGCACTTTAAAGACATTCAAACTCGAAGGTTTTTTCTTTCATCTTATCTTTACTCTGGTAAATAGGAATGAGAGTCATTTACACCTACGACGTGGCTGGCATAAGAGAAGCAAATCGAAAGTTCTGCATTAATCACGCATCGTCAAGGATCACTTATGATGAGCTTAAGTCTCTTCTTATCTCTGATGGCGCAGCTCTGAATGAATCTTCAGAGTTGAGGTATTACAACGAGTCACTCAAGACTTTTTGCACTTTTCCACAGTTTGAAGCTTTGTCTATCACTGGAGATTTGAAGATTAAGATTAAAAGAGGATACTCTTGGACTACTAGCGATTTTATCAATGAAATTGAGATTCTTAAAAAGAGGTGTGAAGATACTAAGCAGACACTTGATGAGCGTGAAAGAAAACTAAAATTTTTGAACAGAAGCAGAGATTCAGGAGCCAGGGCCCCATGGAAAGAACTCGACATTGTAATGCTTCACGCTTCTCCACTAGTCCAAAAATCTCAACCTTTCGAAGAGCCTTGCCTAAACTTCTTACAAGAAATCAACCTAATGGTCCAACAAGTAAACAGATCCGCAACAGTGCGCTTCGAAATTGCGACCCCTGAAAACTTAAAAGAACTTCTCGAGTACCACTCAAAAATCGTGATAATCTCCTGTGAAGGTTTCATAAACGACAACGGAGAATTTGTTCTAGCCGTTGAAAAAGTAGACAATTTATCTGAAATCGGTGAATTAATCGAAATGACAGTGGAAGAACTAAAAAAGTTACTTTCAGGGAATCGTTTTAACCAAATCGTGATAATAAAAAGTAAAAAATTCAAAGAAATCGGGAAAATTTTCATCGATGTAGGAATTTCGATTGTTCTTGCAGTGAAAGAGACGGAAGACAGCTCGACGTCGATGAAGTTCATAATCGACGTGGTGAATAACCTTCTAGACGAGAAGAGCATCGAGGAATTTCAAGAGTCTCTGGAATATGACCATCCTGAATTCCAGTTATTTTACACAGACGAAAACATGAAACATCAAAAATTCTGCAACTCTGTCAAAGAAGGCGCTTTAGAAGTCCTTTCAGAGAACAACCCGCAGTTTAAACTAGTTCCAGTTCACAAGTTTACAGTTGGAAGACGTTCTGAAGTTCGAAAAGTCATTAAAGGGATTCTGGAAAATCGATGTGTTAACATCACTGGACCCTGTGGTATTGGGAAGACTATGGTTTTAAGAAGAGCTGCCCAGTATTTGTATGAAAGAAGAATTTTTAAAGCTGGAGTGGTTTACCTTGATGTATGTATGAGGACTGATATTATTTTTCTCTATCGATATTTGGCAGGGATCATGAATCTTCCTCTTTCCGACCAGATGTCTCTTCCGGATAATGAAAAATTGTTGTCGATGATGAACCATATTGATGTACTTTTCATTGTTGATAATATTGACCGCTTGAATAACAAGGAAAAAATCGTCAGAGACGTGAATAAAATCATGGCTGAGACTGACAAGCCTAAAATCATCATCGGAAGTAAGACACATTTGGGAGTCGCTGATAGTTTTAACTATGAAATCCCTCTCCTCAGTCTAAACCAAAGCAAAGCTCTTCTCACCTTTCACAACAAAAGCATTTTAACCGACCTAGACGAAATCGTTGCAAAAATCGGTCAAAAGCCTTCAGACCTATTACAAGTTTCTCCATTATTATCAGATCCTCTATTCAAAAGTGATTTTTTACAAATAGAAAGCAAGTACCTATCAATAGAAAGTTCGATTTTTCATGTGCAAAAGACTTTTCCAAATTTTTTAACATTTTTGCGACTTTTAAGTTACCTTCCATCAGGTGCTTTAAAATTGAACCTGGAAGAACTGACTAAAAATCTTTCAATAAAACCTCAAGAAATACTTCGATATTTAAATAAAGACTCAGGCGCGTGGTTCATTCACACAGACCCCGCCTTCGAGTTCGTCGTCCTAAGAAGCTACGTGATGGACTACATGACCTTCGTCGTTCCTCATGATCCTGACCTTGCCAAAGCTTGTCTCGTTCATCTCGCTGTCTTCATTCGAAGTCTTCTCAAAGCTTTTCTTGCAAGTTCCGACCCCATCAGTTTTCAATGTCGAGGAAGTCTTTTTTTCATCAATGCTGGAATTGACACTGGCATCTGGGGAGCCGCTTTTCCTGAAGACTCTGCAAAAATGACTGAAAAAATTCAATTCACTGATTTGGTAAAAACTTTTGAAAAATGTGAATCGAACTTTTGGTATTACTTGAATTCGAGACTTATCAAAGAAATTTTTCAGGTGAAGGACTTGAAAGATGTTGAGTCTGAAACTGGAAAAGCGATTGGAGAGATTTTATTATGCACGACAGCGATTTTTATTTTGATGGGGAAAAAAGATGATGCTTTGATTATGATTTCTAAAGGAAGGGAACTCTGTGCGGACCTAGGAATGAAAAAAGTAAAAGCTTTGTTGACTTTAACGAATGCTTCTCTTTACTCTTCTAGAAAATACGATAAGAACTTGAAACAACCGAATTATCCAAGTAAAAACTTTGAAAAAGCCAAACATCTTGCCTTGAAAGCAAAGTGGAAGTTAAGTGACTATGAAGAAGGTCTTGCAGAAAGTAGCTTTTTATTAAACCTTCTTCAACTAAAAGTGAAAACAAGTTCTCACTTTTACCCGATTCTTCCACTGCGCAAAGCACAGTCAAGCACCGTTGAAGAAGAAGCAGACACAGAGCACGTTATTAACTTATTCGAAAAAGTGAATCAAAAAGTAGGCTCTGCTCGTGCACGACTGGGCTTCTGCAAATTTATCATCAAAGAACAAATCGAACCGAAGACGATCCAAGACCTCGAAGACTCCATCAAGGTCTTCGACGAGGAAAACTATCCTTATTGGAAGACCCGAGCGCAGTTATGCCTTGCAAGGTGTTATTTAGAAGGCTCTAACTGGATAAAATCACGTGAAATTCTTAACTCCATTGAACAGACACAGAAAGATATCAATCGAGTGGCGATTGACAGGTACTTACATGAAGTGAATGAAAAGATCAAGCTGAACAACAGACATGCCATCAGCTTCTTCTCGTCTTCTCCACTTGTTGACTTCAGTTCTATTCAGATGAAGAGAATCAGGCCAACTTTGAGAATTTCTGAAAATCTTGCGAAAGACCTGGAAGAAGACTTTAAAAATCTCAATAAACAGTTTTGCTTTCGGGCGGAAATCTTGACAAGGGACTGTTTTTTTAAGTTTCTTCAAGATCGGCCTATGATTATTCATTTGAACAGCTGTTGCTTTAGATGGGATCTTTTTTCTTTTGAAAGTCAAGAAGGCGCTGTTGATTTTCTTACTTTTGATGAGTTTGAAAGTCTTTGCTCTGGAGATTTGAGGGCGCATGGAGTTGAAATGATTGTCTTGGCTTTTCCACTCTCGGCTTCTTTAGGAAGACTTTGCTATGAAAGGCTGAAGGTCAGACATGTGGTTTGTTTCAATTTGATTGACTTTTCGTATGATGGATTTCCTGTGCAGGTTAGAATCACGTTGGAAAAAGGGATTCAGACTTTTTGTAAGGAGTTTTATTTGAAGTTGTTGGAAGGACTTTCGGTTAGAGAAAGTTTTCATTATGCGAGGGAAGCTATGAATTTTAGAATTGATGAGGATTTGATCGAGTATGGAAGTATTTCTATTGATGGAATTTGCTTTGGTCAGTTGTGGAAGGATCTTGTTGGGAATGAACCTGTTTTGATTAATTTTGAAACTGATGATCATGATTCTGATTTATTGACTATGACCATGCCAGACGGCGAGCCAATAATGATGAGTTTGCCACCCGGTCCAATAAACTTCGAAGCCTCCAATTCATTCTTCGTAGGAAGACAAATAGAAATGTTCAAAGCAATCCAAGACCTCCGCAAGCAGGGTTGCGTGGTAATAGAAGGCGATAAAGGAATAGGAAAAACCGAATTCGTGAAGCAAATCGGTTCATTTCTAAACCAGCGAAAAGAGTTCAAAGACCGAATAGTTTACATATCAATTCAAGGAAAATCAATGATCGAAGACATTTACCACCTTCTTAAAACTAACGGAATCGGGGTGTTCCCAGGGTACTACCTTGCAAATGGTGAGTCCAGCAAGAACACCCTCGTGATCCTCGACGATTGCGAAGACTTTTCTTCTCAATCGCCTCATTTATTCTCAAGTCTTATCAAGTTCCTCCGAATAGACTGCCAGATAAGTCTCTTATTATCTTCATCAATTCACATAAAGCCACTCGATTTCCTCATTTTCTCAAAAATCCAACTTTACCCTCTAAACGATGCAGAATGTCGCGCGTTGCTTTCAATCTCAGATTTAACTTTTTACAAAGAAAACTACCAAGAAGAAGATCAAGAACTAATTCCTCAACTTTCTAAAATAATCATTCAACTCAGTAAAAGAGTCCCAGGAGAAATCACGAAACTTTTAAAGTCGCAAGACCTCAGCCTTCCATCTCTGATGCTTCAAAGATTAAGATTCCGTTACTGGCATTTAAGTCATAACTCTGAATCTGAGTTGAACTTCGAGACTTATACAATCGCCGAGAATGAAGAAGAAGAGAGTTTGTCCTAATTAATCATTTATGTCCGAAAGATAAGTACCCAGTATGCAGTCTTTCTTCTTGAATGTCGTGAGTGATGCACATTCTCCCTTCGTTATTCTTTAAAAACAACGGCCTTGACAGTGTCTCCAAAGTTCTAACTGCTGAAAAGCCGGTCTTTTCCATGGCGAGGCAGTTTCTTTGAACTTGCTCAATGCAAGGTGAAAAGGTGCAAAGAGTTCCACCTTTTTTCATTACTTCAAAGGCGGATTGGACCACGTCCCAAGGATTTGGCAGGTCCAGAAAAACAGCGTCGCATTCTTTGAACCCTTCATGAGCGAGTCCTCTGCTGACGACATCTCGATGTTCACTCACAACGCAACTTCCCAGTCCTAGACTGTTGAATTCTTCCTTCGCTTGAAGGGCTCTCGCTTCGTTGAACTCGAAAGTGAACAACTTCCCTGAAGGCATCAAGGCCCTGATGATTGACATGGAAAGGGACCCGCTTCCTGTCCCTGACTCGACAACGATGCTCCCGGGCTTTATGTCGAGATTTCCGATTATTGTGGAAATGTCCGGACGGTAAAGGATTTGAGTTCGCATTTGAAGAGCCTTTGTCCATAGTTCGGGAGTCACGGATAAACAACGGATGTAGGATTGTCCTTTTATGTCCAGACACTTGGAGGATAGAGGAGTTGAGAGAAGAGACTCGTGAGTGAATTGACCGTACCGGTTGTTTAACATTCGTGATTCTTGAAGTTGAAGAGATTTCACGTTGTGGAAGTTCTCGTAGATTATTGATGGAAGAGATTTGCTTAAAGGGTTTAAGGCGAAGATGCACTCTGAAGATTGCATTTACTAGACATTTTAAATTGAAGGTTGAATAGGGAAAAGATTGTGAAATATGATAATTTGAATGAAATTTGATGACTATCAACTCAACAAATGCATGAAGAAAATGAAAGAACTCAATATAAGCCCTGGCTGCCCGTCGCCATTGTTTCTAACGAATCATCCTAAAAGTTTATCCCCAATAAGTATCTTAGGAAGACTGACCCCAACTAATGAATTCGATCGATCTCCTGTTGGGGAAATTTTCAATGTCGAGGACCAAGTGTTTTATGAAAAGTTTAAAGGAATTCATTCACCTTCCAAGTCCCCAGCGCCAAGTACTGAAGAACTTGTCAGGACATCGATGAAGAAGGCTTCAGTTTCTTCGAGACGCAATTACCAGACTCTTCCTACCATTAGAGGCAACAAAGAATTGAAGAAAAACGCACTCTCTAAAAGGAGGATTGAAATTAAACTAGATGATTTCGTTGCTAGCACTCAAGAATTGCATAAACAATCTGTTGAAGAAAATGCTAAACTTAGTTATTTTATTTCAAAAGAAAGACTCGTTGCTAGGAATTACTGGGAAAATGTTAAAAGAACTTCTGATAAGGTTTTTGAAATGAGTGAATATCTGGGAAAACTGCCAATCAGAATCTTCCGAGAACAGCAAAGTAAAGCCGAAGATGACCTAGACGAGCAACGTCAAATAATCCGTCTCCACAACTACAAAAATCTCGACTACTACAAAAAAAAATCTAAAGGAATAAAAAAATTTTTAGTGAAGTTCAAAAACAAAATCATTCCCTGAAAATAACTCAACTGTTAATCCATAAAATATAAAAATGTTTGTACTGACCCTGCTGATTCTTTCAGCTCTGGCCTGCACTTACATCGAAATAATTTACCAAGATTCACTTGAAACCTTTGGCACTTCAATGATCCTGACATTGCAGAGCTACGGTAATTTCTGGTTGAACCTAACGTTTGAAATCCTTGGAGAAGTGACAGGTGCCATGTTCTTATCAGCTAGTGGAGCGATTTACCTTTGTGGATACAAAAATGTCGGTTTTCTCGCCTCTTATTCAGGTTTTTTCGGAGCTGCACTTTCAGGTACTGCGAAAATGTTGATTTCTCATCCAAGGCCTTTTTTGAAGGAAGAAGGAATTCAGAATTTCACTTGTCCTGTTGACTGGGGCTCGCCTTCTGGCCATGCTTCTTCTGCAGGGGCTGCAATGTGGGTGTTAGGGTACTTCTGGATGAAGGATAACACCCAGATCAAGATAAAAGGGTTATTTTTCGTGGTTTGTACTTTTATTATTGCTGTTGATAGAGTTTATTTAGGAGTGCATTTCCCGTTTCAGGTCATTCTCGGGTATTCTTACTCAGCAGTAGTCGCAAGGTACTTCATTAAACTAAGTCAGAAGACCAGTCCTGAAAATAAAAGTTTTTTGATTACTGAGCATTTAAAAATCACAGCTTTTTGCATTGTTAATCTTTTTATTTACAACTCGGTCACTGCTGAAGTCCCTGAGAACTGGAAAAATAATTACTTAGAGAAATGTGGAAAAGTTTTCACTGTTGAAACTGCGATGGTTAAAAATGTGACTGAAGGTCTTTATCCTTTAATAGTCGCTGGACTTTTAACAGGACTTCATTTGACGAGTCATCAACGAGAAAAGTATGGAAGTTTGAAAGAGTTTATCATTGGGAATATTTTATGTGTGGCGTTGATAGTTTATTGTCTGGTCATCGACAAGCTTTGTTTGAAACTTTTACCATTCGGAATCCGTTTATTTATCTTATCAATCAACAGGTACTTCTCAGGACTATGCCTGGGTTTCGTGGGTCCCTTCCTGATGAAGTATTTACTGAAAAACACAAGCAAGCAAGACTAACTAATTATTCAAAATCTTAAACGTCTTCTCGAGGATAATACTGGTTCTTCGGGACAAAGTCGCCTTCCCCAGGTATCTTTTCCCACCAGACCTCTAAACAAGCTTTAGTAAGTTCAAAGCAAAAGTAAGTTTCCACGTCTTTATCTTTCATGTTCCTGTCCATTAAAGCTCTTTCTAGATCTTCAGCATATTGTCCTAAAATCGCTTCACATCCTCTTTTCATCTCAGGAGGAGGATAATCGTACTTCGCGAACTTCCACATGTCGCATAAGTCTTCCATCGCGTCGATTATGTCTGACTCTTTTGTCCTGTGTCGAAGCTTTATCAGCAACTCGCCGACCATTCCTTGACAAGCGTTGCAGTAAAGCTCGCCTGTTAAGTACCTCGGTTTTTTTTCTGCATGAGTGTCAGGGTGGATCTCTTTGCGGGCAAATGATGAGAAGAACAAGAGGGTTAAGAGAAATATTACGTGTTTCATGATTATTTCGCTAAAGATATGAAAAGGTTTAGAGATATTGAGTTTAATGTTATAATTCGATGGGACTTAGAGAGGATTTTAATAACTGGCCACTTGGAAGACAGTTGCAGGTACTTTTCATTGTTTCTGGACTGCTTTTGTCGTTGATTCTTGTTGTGGTTACTAAATTTCAACTGGATTGGCTGAGGGATAAGATCACGAATGACTCGACTGACGCGGTTGAAGAAAGGATCTTGGTCCAGATGGAAGCTTTGGCGAAGGTTGAAGGGAATTACTTGCAGCAAGAACTGAGGAACTATATCACTTATATTCATGATGTTAAACTACTTGATCAGATTTACAATGACTTTAACACTGAAGATTATAAATATAACCCTTTTAATCAGACTACGGCTCATTCGCATTTGGAGGCAGACGAAGATACAGCGACTATGGAGTACGGGGTTTATTATTCGAAGTACACTTTGACTGCAGAAGGACAGAATCTTGTGCAGATTGAGTCTTGTTTCAACCCTATTTATCCTTTTTTGCTGATTTCTGAATATGTTGCTGTTTATCAAGGGTATGAAATCGGGGAAATATTGGTTTCTTACCCCGGGTATGAAAAGACTTCTTCTTACACCCCACTTGTGAGAGAGTGGTACTATAAAGCATCTGATAAACCTAACCAAGTCTCAATCACTGAGCCTTATATTGATGCCTTTAATGGAAAGTGGCTTATTAGTGCTTCTGAGGCTATTCTTAACAATAAAGGGGAGGTTTATGGAGTCGCTGCTGTTGATATCACTCTTGAGACACTTACTAAGAAAACTTCGTCTATTACAATACTTGATAGTGGCTTCGCAATGCTAGTAAGTTCAGGAGGAATGATCCTGACAGTTCCAAAAATTTGGCAGCCTTCCGATTACACAGGGTCGATCCGAATATTCGACACAATATACACAGGAATTTCCGAGTCCCAATGGGAAACTATAAAAAACTCCTCAAGTGGTTCAAGACACTCATTCAACGACAAGAACTCAACCCATTACCAACTAGTAAAGCAAGACATTCTTCCATTTTACTCAGAAACAAGTCCAACCCACTACTTACTTCTCTGTGTTCAACAAAAAGAAATAAACAAGGCTAAAGACGACATCGACTCCAACTTCGACGAGACCTACATCATCTTATTTTACGTGACCCTCTCCATCGGCATCGCTGTTTTCATCACAATCACCCTCCTCATCTACTTCGTTTCGCGCAAATCAGCGAACCAACTGAAACTCATCGAAAAAGTCTTCGGAAAAGTCATTCGAAGAGGCTTATTTCCCCGCATCACCCGCGGCATGGACTACAAAAAACTCGAGATGAATTCAAGAGGAATCGAAACTTTAGTCGACGCCTGCAAAGATAAACTAAACCGAATCGATGAAAGCGAGCAAAGCTTCGCAGGGTACAACTGGGGCCTTACTCGCCCTGGGGATCACTTGTTATACGACGACTGGTGCTCGAGTTTGTACCCTTATAACTATTATTGTGATAAGACCATGAACTGGAGAGAAGCCCTGCCAAATTTGACGAAAGTTTTAGGATAGGATGTTAAGTTATTTTAGAACAGATAAGAGAACGCAAGTTGTGACGTGAAATTGACGTGCTTCGAGCTGGAGAACTGTCAGGAGGCGTTGAAAACCTGGAACGACTTTGGGTTTGTTTGTTGAATAAGTGGTTTTTGAAGATTTTCGGCCTTGGCTGATGGAAATTTGGAGAGATTGGAAAAACTTCGGTTAAAAAGTTACTGATCGGGTTAAATATGTGAGGACGGATGAAGTCTGAATCGCTGGGTTTTGAAGGGTTTTTTGAATTTCGGGGGTTTTTTAGATGGTTTTGAGAATTTTGCTTTTTTTTTAAACGAGGAACTGATTTTTTACGGATTTCGCTGCTTTTTGAGTGGTGGTCTGCAGGTTTTTTGTTTATGGATGAGAGGGTTGGCTCTTTAGGGAGATTTCGATGGTTTTGGTTGATTTCTTCTACCTGGATACTGTGGAGAAAAGTTTTCTTCTTGTTTTTAAATTTCACGGTGGAAGGAAAATATTTTAGGATTGGTTCTTGTTTGTTTGAGTGTTTTCCTAAAAACTCAAGTTTTTTACGAAAAACTGTTTTGGGTCCTTGACTGCTCCTGAGGTACAGGTCGAAGTAATCATTTGGATCTACTTGGATAGAGATCTCATTTGTACGATGTCCTGGAAATTTCGCTACATACTCTAAAGAAATCGACATATTATTCTTATTTTCTCACAATTCAATCAATTTTCATCTGATTTTCTTTAATTCTTTAATTCTTTATTCTACAACTAATAAATTTTCTGACATTCAAAAAAAATTATTTTTATTCAATCTTTAATAAATCTTTAAAATTTTACCAAAACACTTTTTTTTACATTCAAGAAACTTTTCCAAACCTTATAAAAACTTAAAATGGATTCAGAACCTCTGACAAAACTGAAAAAGAAACTCGAAACCTTAAAACAAGAAAGAGACTTACTCAACTCAGAAGTCCTCGAAGACCGTGCGAAAGTCGCAAGTATCGAAGCAGAGTTCGCAAGAAGACAAAGCGACTTTTTAAGAGCAAAGCAAGATTTAAACGAAAAAGAAGCAATGCTTGACAAGTTCAACTACACCTTGCGAGAAAGCGAAAACACCTACACGAAGTTGCTGCTAAACACAGACCGTTTATACACCGCGCTCGAGCAAGAAACAGCGAATTTGCGAAGAAATTTCTCATAAGTAAATTAGTTGAAATAAGTTAATAATGAGTCACTTGGAGTATATTTTTTCAATAGTGGGGTCCGCGTCAATGATTTGTGGAATTTCATTGCTGGTCATTTACATTTACACAAAGAACTGGAATGAACCTCCAGGGATGCTTGTCTTTTGGCATATTTTAAGTCAGACTTTTATAGATACAACGATTTCAGTGACAGGATTTACCAAGTTCATCACAGGAAGGTTCTTAGAAGGGTACTGCTCGGTAATAGGAGTGTTTAACTTGTACTTTTATGTACTTGCTCTTAGTTATATCGTTTTTCTGTGCATTGAAGTACTGCTCAAACTGCACAGGCCCATGGAAAACGCGTATAACAAAAGGTCGAAGATTTATCATTGGACTGCTCATCTGACGAGCTTGTTTTTCGCTTTATTGCTGATGTTTCTTGAAGAAGTTGGCCAAAACGAGTATAAATTTTGCTTTATTAAAGAAGCCTCGAGGTACACATATCTAATCGCACTTCCTTTGTCAGTTTTTCTTCCAGTCCTGATCACAACTTACACAGTGGTCTTGAAGATGAGAATCACGACTCAATATGTAAGCTTTTTCGTTAAAAAACACTTGGTCTTCATCACTGCTTACTTTTTGATTTGGTTTCCAATTATTATTGACTTGATTTTACATGAAAAGGACCCTGTTTATAATTCAATAAGTTTAACGTTGTTGAGTTCTTCAGGTCTGATCATGACACTTGTACGGGTTTTAGGAGCAGTTTATATCAAATACTTGAGCAGGTCAGTGACGACCTCGACTAATAACATTTCTATCGCTGCTATGATTAATGAAACATTGAAAGAAAATCCAGAAATGCCTTTACTGAATGTCGAATACGGGAAACAAAGTGACTATGTTTATGTTTTTAACAGTATATCGACTGAAAGTGCCTTAACAGCAATTATCATTTTTAACTATTCAATGCAATTTGGCTCCAACTATCCCCTTGAAGATAAAATGCCTCCATGGGACCCAAAATACTACACAGACCGACAAGAGATCAGAATTGAAAAAAACAACTTAAAACTGATGCTTCTTCCTAAAAGTTTAAAATCTCACTGTAACCCTTAATCAGTTTCTAGCATGTCTCTCGAATACACCCAGTACTCGAACCACATCTTCCGTAGTTTGATGGACATCGAAGAAATAACTCAACAAGACCTTCTAAATTCCTTCAACTTGATGTCGATTTTAACAGACTTCAGTGCGATCTTCAGAAAGTCAGGAGGAGGTCGAAGTGGTTCTTTTTTCCTTTACAGCACTGACCGCAAGTTCATCATCAAAACTATTTCAGGAAAAGAGTTGAAAGTCCTGTTGAGTGACTTCCTTAAAGCCTACCACACACATTTATACAAGTACCACGATTCTGTTATATGTCGAATTATTGGAGCTTATTCTTTTCAGGTGAATTCTAACTACACCGTTCATTTCATTGTGATGCAAAGTGTCTTTGATGAAAAGCACTTGAAAGCAGTTTATGATCTCAAAGGAAGTAAAGTTGACCGGAAAGTCAAAGACTCGGCATCTCAGCCTGATGTCGTCTTCAAGGATATCAATTTTTTGATGCAGGAGAAGAAAATGATCATGCCTCCTCCTGTTGCCCAGAGACTCAAAGAAATCATTGAAAATGATGCTAAACTATTTCCGAGGTTTAAAATCATGGACTACTCGTTGTTGGTTGCTGTTAAAAATAAACAGGAGTTCTCGAAGTTCTTCTTTAAAAGTAACAGTGCACAGGTTAAGGGGTACTCGGTGGGGATTATTGATTATCTGCAGAAATACAATAAAACGAAAAAAATTGAAGGATTTGGAAAGAAGATTTTGAGTCATAGCACTCAAGTCTCGTCTATTAATTCAGAGGATTATTGCAAAAGATTTTTGAACTTTTTGGAAATGATTGTAGAAGAAGATAAGAAATGAGTAAATTTGGAAGATATTTATATGAACTTTTGAAATTGTAATAAAAATTAATAGTTTTCTATTTGGTGGATTTTTTATAAGGATTTTTATGGGATTTTAGTAGTGGATTATTTTATCTGGAAATATTCGAAATGATTTTGAAAATCTTGTAAATACCTTTTATATATTTGAAATTATCTAGAAAGTATTGGTGAAAGATTTAGTGAGTTATAGATAGAACTTGTGAAAAATTACAAATTTCGATCGTAATTATGAGGAATAAAAGTCTTTTTGGTGAATTTCTTGACAAATTTTGATAAATCAGAAATAATTATTAATCAAAAAAATAGAATTAAACACTGTTGCTCCTAAAAATACCTGACATACAAAATCATTTTTTTAATATGAATCTTTAACTCCTTTAAAATCTCTAAAAATATCAATACAATCTAAACCAATCCCTAATCATTTCTCAACTAAACTCTTATAAAAAATCACATTAATCAATCTTCAAACAAAAAAAAAATTAAATCCAAATCCAATGCACGAATAAAAAAAATTTAAATTCGTATTGGCTGTTATTCACTCTTCCTCATTCAAATAAATGGAAACAGGCAAAAAGACATTAGAATACCTTAAAAATTCCGGCTATTCAGATGAGTACACTCGAGGTTCCCTAACCAAATCCCTTCAACGATCAGAACTCCGAAATCCAAAAGATTTTTCTCGATTTTCTCTTTTATCACCATCAACCGAACAGAAGTTCCAAGAAATCCTAGAAAAAATAAACTTTTTCAACAAACCAGACATAATCCCTTACCCATTCACCGACCTGGACCCCGACAATTTTTCATCCCGAAGATTGGCGCAGGTGAAGAGCGACGACACGTTAATAAGCACCAAATCATCTCGAACAGGAAAAAGCATTTTGAAGAAGTCAGGAAGAAAAACATCGGACAAGGCCAAAGGAACAGCTGCGAAGACTTCGAGGAAAGGAAGAAGTGGAAAGGATAAAAGCCAGGGGTCTAGAGAACGCTTTGGAGCAAGTTCGAGGAGTAAATCAAGAGGCTGTGATGAGCAGGGATATTATTGTGATACTTGTGTCAGGGTCCATCGACATGAATGGGCTATGGTCAGGCCTTAATTAATTGATAATGATGGGAAGAAGATTGGTTTATTTTTGAAGGAGTGGAAAGAGTATCTTTATCAAAATAATCAAACTTATGCATCCGCTTTGATTATTTCAAATAATTTCAAAAAAACTAGAATAATTTCATTCAAGTCTTTGAAAATTAATTACCTAATTAGTGTGCTAGTGTTTCATTAGTAAACCAACGGAATTTTCTGAACAAGGCCTTTGTATATATCAGAATAACTTGAATAATTTGAATTCAAGAATCGAGTTTCGCTTGTCAACTTACGTCTGCATCCAGGAGCCGAAGTAAAGTTCCTGCAGTTAATTTTGTAAATATTCAAAGACTTCTCATTTCTGGACCTGGTTCTTTTGCTTTTTTTCATCTTGAGAGTAGGTGTGTTAGACAAAATCCTTCCAGGCTGGCATTTAAACTGGCTTTCTTTGGATTTGGGGTCTTTTGGAGTGGTATATAATAGTTTTTCAGGAAATGCTTGGAAAACGCCCTGATTTTCTCGGTTTTGATCGGCTTGGTTCTTTGGAGATTTATCGAGGTTTAGGTATTTTTTCAAAATGTTTTTGATGTCTTGAATTTTTTTGGTGTCTGGGATGTAGCTGGAACGTTTAAGAGTTCTTTCGAGAGGACTTTGGTACCGGATTTTTGAAAGTTTCCAAGAAGTTGAAGAGTTGTTATCCATTAATTAATATTGTAAAACTCATCGTTTTTCTCTTAAAATCTTCACCTAAAGGTATTTAAAACTCTAATATTGAAAAGTTCTAATTTAAATAGGAATCTTTCATCCTAAAATTTCATCTCTATAATGCTTTATTATACATGGAGGAAAGTGTTCTATCATCTGAAAGTGGTCTAGACATCGTAGTAAAATCAAACGGTTTCAGCATATTCGGAAACACCGAAGAGTCCAAATCAAGACCCCCAGGGCCTTCAGCGGCTAAAGGCCCAACTTTTTCCAAGTCAGGTCAGGTCTCAAAGTTCCCCGTGTCAAAAATCCCAAAATCAAGTGACCATTCAGAAGACTACTTAGAACACATCAGCCTGAACGACTCTCACTTATCCAAATCCCGTCAACACTCTTTAAACTCAAGAGCCCAAAACGATGACTTCTCCGATTTCAGCAAAGACCCAATAAAAATTTCAGACTCGAAGCAGTCCAAGCTATTCGAGCCAGTTTCAAACAAGTACAAAAAATACCACGACTCAGAAGCCGCGAAGCGAAAAGATTCTCAAAGTTCGAAAAGAAGTTCAAAAAACGTCAAAGGCAAGAAAAACCCGAAAGCGATTCAAGAAAATCCTTTAAAACTTCCAGTTCAACCATTAAGTCCGAAGTCTCGAACAGATTCGGACTCTGACCAATACGTTGAAGACGAGATTGAAAACGAGTCAGGCTTCACATTTGCAGAGATCCAAGAAGCTTTCAACACTTTTGACTTGGACGGCAATGGGTTCATCAGTGCTGAAGAGATCAGAAGGGTCATGGACATGATTGGCGAGTACGTCACTGATGAAGAAGTCGATGAAATGATTCGGATGCTTGACAGGGGAGGCGAAGGGCAAGTCGCATTTCAAGAGTTCTTTAAAATGGCGAAAGGTGAATCTTTGGCCCCAGTCGCCATGGCTCATCCTCCTTCCCTCGGCATGGTTTCTTCGAAGCGCGCAGGAAGAAGTGATCATTCAAAAGTCCCTTCAGAGGCCAAGATCCATTCGCCTGGACTTTCAGAAATCAGGTCAAAGTTCTCAGGAAAGCCTTCAGTTTTTAACTCAGAAACTGCGAGGGGTGTAGAAATGAAAGAAGAAATCAGTGAAAGTGAATCAATCACTAGTGAGCAAAAAGCAGTGAAATTTATAAAACCGCAGCAGATTCCTAGGAACAGGAAAAGTGAAGATATTCCTGACTCGGGCAGTGTCAAGGCTAAGAGTATCTCGATTAAGAAAAAGGAAAATGAAGTCAAGGGCAGATTAGACACTTCAGCTTTACTTCCAAGTGAAAAGGAAGTTTCGATTAAGAAGATTAATTTGAAGCAAATCAAACCGATTCCCAAGTCGCCGAGAGACGAGCTGGCTTCTGATGAGTTGAGAAGGATTTTTTCACAGTCTTCTTTAAGTGATTCGAAGTAGTTGTTAAGTTTGAGGATTAATAATTGATCATCGTAATTTTAGAATAACTATTTAAGCTCGTGGTAACTTGCATCATGGTTACTTCCAGACCTTAAAACACTGTAGGTTTTTATCGCGTTTACTCGGGTCAAGCGGTTTTCGAAAGACATTCTTTTGGTATTTGCATCGTAGTCGTCTTCGTCTTTAATGTCAGTTTTAAGTAAGAGTTCCATCACATCTTCTAAAGTGATTATTCCTAAGATTGGGTATTTCCCTGGAGCTACTCCTTCAGGCTGCTCAGTCACAAGAGCCATGTGTCCTTTTCCATCCTGAAAGACTCCTAGCAAGTCGAGTACACTGAGATTTGGATGAGCGAATACAGGAGGTCTTAGTTTTATCCTTGGACTGCTGATTGGAGTTCCTTCTTTGACTGAGACGAGCTTTTTTATATGAAGGATTCCGATAATGTTGTTTTTGTTTTCTCCGTTGTAGATTGGAACTCGACTGAAACCTTTCTCTAGGATTTCAGTTAGTGTTTCTCTGTCTAAGTTCATATCAGACCTCAGCATATAAACATCTTCAATCTTCAGCATATGATTCTTAACAACAGCCTTATGCAGGTCAATAGCTCCATGAATAATATTAACCTGGCCAATCCCTAACCCAGATTTATTAACATCATCAGGTACTTCATGCAAAGCAACAAGAGCTTTCAAGTCATCATTTTTGAATTTTTTTCCATGTTCGACTCCCAAAACACAATCAAGTAATTTCGCAATAGGCCAGCTGATAGGAGCGAAAATAAACATAACAAATTTAACAACAGGGACAAGCCGACTTGCTATCTTGAGTTGATTAGGACCAGTGCACAAAGCCTGAGGAATGACTTCTCCAAATGCAAGGACAAAGGTGACACTCATGATGATTGCGATGTACTCACTGAACATCTCGTCAAGCATGAGAGGAAGAGTTTCCATTGCAGCAGCATTGGCGACTAGAAGCGTGACGAGCAAAAAGTGATGCTTGCTGATTATTGGAAAAACCTTCTTCGCGTTTGCCTTGTCTTGCTCGTTTCCACTGTTCATCTTGATTTCCAGGTCAAGCTCGTCGAGAGACATCATTCCCACCGTCAGCCCTGACATCATCCCTGCGAAACAGACGATGAAAAGACAGGCGACTGAGTAGATCACCCATTCTTCTACAGGTAAAGCTGAATTTATCACCTCTCCGTGAGAGGCACTTGAAGCTGAGGATATTAACCAAAAAAGCAACATTTTTAAGAGATTTTTTATCTTGGAGATAACTGGAGGTTTATTGGGTGTTATTCTTGAGGTTATTTTTATTGAAACTGGAAAAATTTTGGAAGATTAGGAAAATTTTTTTAAGTTAAATTTTTAGGTCATAAGAATTTGATTCTTTCAAATTAATTCATATTAATTAAGATAGCAACTCCTCACTGAAATCAAATCCATCAATCAACTGACTAGTTTCCACAAAGTCTCCTTCAACAAAGTCAAAAAGGAACTTCCTCATGATTTTGCTCAGAGGAATGCAGTCAGGAAGTCCATCCCCGACGATTTTCACAGCATTTTCGCCTTGCAATGCAAAAATTCCAACTTTTTTCTGATTGACAGGACTGAAAACAAGTGCAAAGCTATTTAAAGCAGAACTTCCGATGATTTTTCTAGCTTGAGGTCCGAAATCGTGAGACTCTTCCACAATGCGAATGATTCTGTGCCTGTTTCTCTTGAACATCTCAGAAACAGGAAAAAACTTGTTCTGCATAATCGGAATGTTTTTCACGTCATTCACTTGAATCTCTTGGCTGATGTCGATATCCTCCGCTTGGGAGTCGAACTGCAGCAGGTTTAAATGAGGATCAGCCTGATTCCCTTCAGAACTCAGAGAAACTTCTGGGTTTTCACTAGAATTGCTCAAGTTTTCTTGAGGAAATAGTGAGAACTGGCTGAAACTATCAGGAATTCTCATCATTTCCAGTAGTTCTTGTTTTAATTTGAATTTTTTGGATTCCTTTCGTAACAGACGGGATTGGTTTTCTTTGCGGATTTCAACCATCAGTGATTCAGACGGCTGATAAAAATCAACACTTGCGGAAAAGTGGAGATCGACGAGACTTCCTCCTTTTTTCTGATTTCTTCTCAACCTGGTGAGTTTCGAGGAAGGGTTTTTCGAAGTCATTTTTGTTTATGATAATCTTCTGAAGACCCAGTTGTTTATAGCCTATTCTGAAAGGTTAAATTCAATTGGCATCCATTACTCTTTACACTTTCTCTAATGTCGAACTCTCTAAACCTCCGCAAACTTCCTGGCATGTGGCTGGTGGTCAACAACCAGGTTTACGACGTGAGCAACTTCACAGACCACCCAGGGGGAGTGGAGATCTTCAAAAGCAACAAAGGAAAAGACGCGACTGAAGATTTCAACAAGGCAGGACATTCAGACGAAGCCAAGAAAGACATGGAAAAGTACCTTGTTGGGAAATTGCCAGACATCACACAAGAAGAGCTTTCAAAGCACACAACGGAAGACGACGTGTGGATGGCGATTCACGGGCGGGTTTATGACGTCACCTCTTTTTCCGACCACCCAGGCGGACACGAGATTCTCGTCGACCACAGCGGGAAGGACTCAACAAAGGCCTTCGACGACATCGACCACTCACTGACGGCAAAGCAAGACCTGCAGAAGTACCTGGTGGGTAACTTTATCCCAGGTCCTGCGGCAGAGCCAGTCAAAGCAGGCCCGAACTACTTTTTATTCTCGATAGTCCTGGCAATCGCAGTAGTGCTCATCCGTTATATGTTAATTAGTTAGGATTCGCTAAGGCCAGGACCTCTTCACAAGCCTCTCGCAGTTCCAAAGGGATTTCTTTGCTCATCAGCTCCTTCACTGCCTCAGCTGCTTCTTCGGTATGGCCGAGTTTGGCCAGGGCGAAAGCGTGAAGATAGACCAGTTCCAAGTTGCTTTCGTCAATCGAAACTCCGACTTCACTCACGAACTCAAGTCCTTGGAAGTCTTCACATTCGACAAAGTTCTTGCAAGCTTGGACCAAGAAGTCAGAAGAAGGCAAGTTGTCAGTCCCGCAGTTCTCCAGAATGACCTTCAGTCTTCGTAAGGCTTCTCGTGCTTCAGGAAGGTTGGCCCTGACGAGTCTCAGATTGGAAAGACTGAGATAGGCGTCAATGCAGAGCTCGTCAGTTTTGATGGCTTCTTTGATGTACTCTTCACATAAGGACTCAGCGTTCGCCAGGTCGCTGATTAGGACTTACCAAAGGTCTGTCATGTAGAGTTCGGCCAGTGCTGAGTATGCAGAAGCCACAGCGGACTTGTCTGAGAGCTGACTCAGTTCGATTCCTTTCAGGTACAGCTGCGCAGCGTCTTGGCCCGTCATCAGCTGTGCAAATGAAAAGTACTTGCTCGGGTTTTCATTTGGAAAGCACTGGAGACTCTCGAAATAAACTTGCTTCGCCTTTTCCGCCTCCCCTGCACCCATCAGGGCTTCTGCGTAGTCATCGAGGATGTCAGAAGTGACTCGCTGAGCTGCTTTCGCTGAGATGTACAAGTCTTCGAAAGCTTGCAAGGCAAGGTCGATTTGACAGGACTCCAGCAGGAACTTGGCTTGCACCTGCTTGCGCTCCAAGTCGTCCTGCATGATTATTAAGAGTTTCTTATTCTTGTTAAAATGGGAAGCGGCTGCTCTGCTCATTCTTCGATTCATGTGAGGAACCCCCAGGCCAACGTCGCCAGAACAACAAGAAAAAAACCGGTGACTGACGAGTTGATCAAGAAGCGAAAACACATTATTTTTCCTTCTGAAGACGGTGAACATAAGTTTTTTGAACTCACTTCACCGAAAAGTGGAAAAAGTATCAGCTGGAGAAAAGGCGACTTGATCGGACAAGGAGCTTTTGCGAAGGTCTTTCAGTGCATTAACTTAAAATCTGGAGAACTCATGGCAGTTAAGTCTTTCACTGTATGGCTCATGTAGTTGGGCGACGACCCGAAGGTGATTGAAAAAGAGTTCGAGAATTTAAAAAAAGAAGTCTCGGTTCTGAAGAGACTTAACCATGAAAATGTTGTGAAGTACTTCCAGACGGATCTCAGTAAAGACTTTTACACAATTGATGTCTTGCTTGAATTTGTCCCTGGAGGATCGCTTAAGTGTTTACTGCAGAAGTACCGGGCGTTAGAGATTCCGATCATTCAGAACTACAGTCTTCAGATACTCAGGGGACTCGAGTATCTACATTTGAATCAAATCGTTCATCGCGATTTGAAGTCTGCTAATATCTTGGTTTCGTTTAATGGCACTGTCAAACTTTCTGACTTTGGAAGTTGTCTCAGGTTTGAAGAAGAGTCGTTTAAACTTTCAAGGTCTTTTAAGGGAAGTCCTTATTGGATGGCTCCTGAAGTTGTTTTGAGGCAAGGACACAGCTTTCCTGCTGATGTCTGGAGTTTTGGATGTGTTTTAATTGAAATGGTCACTGGAAACCCTCCTTGGTCCAACTACTCCAGGGAAACTAAGCAAGTTCTTGCTCTCATTGCGAAAGAAGGGTCTATGCCAGATATTCCTCTGACTGACCCATCTCTAAAAGAGGTGATAATCGAGTGTTTAAACCGCGATCCCCAGCTCCGACCTTCAATAACTGATCTTTTTTCATTTCCATTCTTCTGTACTTTAAACGAAAATAGTTGCTGAATTACTTTACTTAACTAATATCTAATTAGTCTTCAATTTGCTAGTTGCTTCAGTATTCGAGTTGCTTTGAGAAATATCATAAATATACCCACTGAACATTTCCTGTGTGGAGTTGTTATTAAGTAGCAAGCTGCTTTCTTTAATAGCATCGCTTTCCGCATCTTTCCAAGGGTCATTATCCAGATTAATCCTATCATCAAAGTTCTCATCCTGGGCAGGTACAAAAGGAGCAGGCAACGTCTTTTGCCTGAGTCTTTCCCAGTTCATATCCTTGAGCCAAGGATGTTTCTTGACCTCGTCAGGACCATTCAATCCAAGCCGATTGACAGGTTTTCTCTGAATCATATGATTGACAAAGTCTCCTGCTTCAGTTGACCACCCTGCCGGGATTTCGTCTTTTCTTATCTGGACCTGCTTGGCAAGTATCTGGTCCCTGATGTCTTTTCGGTTCCTGCCAAGGTAAGGCCGAGTGCCCATCATGATTTCATAGACAATGACTCCCAAGGCGAAGTAGTCAACAGCGACTCCATGGTTTTGCCTGCACATGACTTCTGGAGCCATGTAGCCAGGCGTTCCACTTGTGTCCTTCGCGTTTTCAGCCACCCAAAGACGCGCGATTCCGAAGTCAGTGATTGTCAAGTAGCCTTTTGCATCGAATACGAGGTTTTCTGGCTTGATGTCTCGGTGAATCACGCCGTTGTTGTGAAGGAACTCGAGACCCAGCAGGACACAAGCGACAAAAAAACGGGTCTGGTCTTCTGTGAAAGTCTTGCAACGGCTGAGGTGGAATCGAAAATCACCTCCAGGCATCAGGTCCATCACCAGGTAAAGGTTTTCACGGTCTTGAAACGCGTACTGCATGTTTACTATAAAAGGATGCTTCAAGTAGGATAGGAGTTTTCGCTCGTTTATCACTGAATTCACTGATTTTTTTGCAAGGATTCGCGCTTTTGACATCTCTTTCATTGCGAAGTTATCTTTAGACTTTTTTAGCTCCACTTTCCAGACCTTACCGAAACCTCCTTTGCCGATCCCGTAGTGGAACTGGAAGTGAGACTTACAGATCGATTGAGCTGTGTCTAGACTTTCGGATTTGAAATTGCAACTTCCCATTTATTATTATATTTGACTTTTCGATAAAGGTTTTTGGTCTTGATTTTGGTGATGAGGCAGAAAGATTATGCAGGTTTAATTTTTGTTGATGTCATTGAAGGTTTTAAGGATTGGTTTTGTTGAGAATGGAAAATTGACTTTTTGGTTTATTTGGTGTCACTGCAGAAGAAATTTATGGATTTTGTAGTTCATGTTTTAATAGAGGAATAAAGATTTAAATATCTATATTGATTATTATCGTACAATTTGGATTTTTTAATCTTGTGTTTACTTCTCTCATTAAAGTTTGCATAAATCATCTAAAATTTATAATCCTCTATTTCAAAGTAATAAGCCTAAATATCTACTAATTGATCTACTTACCAATATCAAGAAGGAAGCAACAATTGTTCAAGAAATACGCTCCAGCCACACATCTTTCACAAAATCCATCAAATCTATAACTTGCGCAAAGATGTTCATTCTTGCAAATAGGAGCACAGCACCCGCTAGGGTGATTGTAAAATCCTTCCGGACATATCTTGCAGAACCCAAAGCCATTTTCATCTACACAGAGCCAAGGCATATCACAAATAGGGTCACAACACCCTTGTCTATTGAGTTGATAATTCTTTTCACATTCGATACAATATCCACTAGCGGCATATACTTTGCAGTGCCCATTGTAGCAAAGAGGTGCACAGCAACCATTATCAAGTAGTCCATATCCGATTTCGCATTTAAAGCAAATTTCACCGATTCTAGTGACATAGCTGATCATATGGCCGAGTTCACATTTCGGAATGCAGCAGCCACTTAAGTCCAAAATCCATCCATCTTTACATTTCGTGCACCATCGATCAAGATCCATTGCAAGACAGTTAACTTCTGATTTTTTGCAACATTTTGGTGCACAACACCCATTGGGAGTCATATAATACCCTTTTTCGCACTTGAAGCACCACTCTCTTGGAATAGTGAGAGTTAGATAGCTGATAATGTGACCTCTTGGACATTTGGGCACACAGCACCCATTGGTGTCAGGGATCCAGCCAGTTCTGCATTGAAGACAGTTGCCCCAAGAGTCGAATTGCAAGCACTGAACTCTTGATTTTTCACAGCATTTCACTGCACAGCACCCATTTTGTAGTGGGTAGAATCCATGTTCACATCTGAAGCAAAGCGCTCCATAGAACGTTGAATAATACAATAAATGCCCATTATCACATCTAGGAAGACAACACCCATCAGCTGTAAGTCCCCAGCCAGGGTAGCAATCAACGCAATTCCCATAAATATCTACTCTCGAGCATCCTTTCAAAGAGGCTCTGCAACAGCGTTTAACGCAGCATCCTGAAGGGTGAAGATAGTATCCAAATTTGCATTTTTTGCACCAGCCGAAAATATCGTAGGCTAAACAGAACTGGGGATTTGGACATTTAGGAGTGCAGCATTTTCCAAGTAAATAGTATCCATATTGGCAAGTGATGCAAGTGCCAATCCAAGAGATAATCCCGCATTTATCATGAGGACAGACTTGGACACAGCATCCTTCATTTCTGAATTTGAGTAAAAGCTTATATCCAGGAGCACATCGAGTACACAGTCCAGAAGGACCTTGAGCAATGCATCCTCGAAGACAAGATCGACTTACACAAAGGTTATTAGGCGAAAGTAAAAATCCTTCAATGCACTCAACACATTTTCCATCAAGACACCTGAGACAGTCTCGTTGACAGAGGCCGCAGGGAGTCGTGATGCAAGTAATGCACTGGCCGTTCAACAAGCCCAGACCATTTTTACATTCGATGCATCCTGCCGCGTCACATCTCGAACAAAGATCAGGACAAGGCTGGTAATTTTTCCCGTTGTAGTAAGTCCCATCAGCAGGTAAGGTTAAGACACAATACCCTTCAACTAGGAAGTACCCAGTTTGGCATTCGAAGCATTGAACAGCGTCACAATTCAAGCACCCAGAAGAGCAGCAGAAGCCATTCGTTAATACGAAGCCAGCTGAGCAGGTAAGACAAGAGGTTTGGCTTGAACACGTAGCGCATTGGCTTAAACAGCTTTCGCATTCATCCTCGGTATTTAAAAATGAGCCTTGAGGACAAACTAAGCACTTGGAGTCAGTGTCAGCTAAGCAGTGCGAGCAGTCTCCAGGACACTTGCCACAGATGTTTGTCGACCCAGGGTCTGAACAGCTGCAGGTCCATGAAGCACCGTCAGGACATTGGACGCACTCGTATGGGCCTGAGTTGCATTCAGTGCAAGTATCATCCACTGGAAATTCGTCAAGTCCACAAGTCACACAAACGGCAGGGGTGACTATTGTGTCACAGGTCACGCAATCATCACTACATTGACTTGCAGCGAGTGATGCTAAATAAGGGATGAATATTGTCCACATTTTATTTCGAGGATTGACTTGCAAGGAATTGTTTGAGTTTTAGTAAATTTTTAGAGAAGGGTTTGGATTGCAGGGATTATTCTTTTTGGGATATGGTGCTGGGTTGGTGAATTTGGGTTTAGTTTCTGAGTGATTTTTTGAATTAGTTCCATTGAATAAATATTTTTATATGCTTAAGTTTAATAATTTTCTTAGGACATTAAATATATAAAGAAAATTTAGTTTTTATATATCTAAGTCAATAATCGAAATTTTTAAACATGAGATTTGGAGTATTTTTTAATTTAGAATAATTAAGTGGATGATTGCAGTTCATTTGGCTTATTCTGTGAATTCAAAATGATGAAATCATTATTTTTATGATCTGAAGTTTTATAGTTTGAAGATTTACTATATCGATAGTAATCGATATCATTTGTTAATTAATTAGGGATTATTTATTAAAATATTCCATTTCTTAGTTGAATATTATGCATTTATGAACTTTAGATTTATATTTTATATAATTTCGTGCTTAGTATCAAGAAAAAATTCTCAAATCCTTAGAGTTAATATATAATAATTTCTTATTTGAGCATCTACTTTTTGTATAAATTGATTAAATGATGATTCTTTTATCTTTAGGACATTAATATATTGAGATTACCTACTCGAAGATATTTCTATTACCATTTTCTTATTCTTGTAATAATAATAGTATCCAGCTAAACAATTAATATATTTTCCTTACTACTTATCTATTCAAAGTAGGATATAATATAAAACCTTGTATTTTTCTTCATACTTTCGAATTTTTTTGGTAAATTTGATTACTAATGCCAAAATTTTGTTTTTCTATAAACAATTTTTTTGTTTTCAATCTAAATTAACACTCTTTTATATAATTATAAATGAATATTAATCAGTTTGATTTTTGCTAACAGTGGATTTTGATACCACTAATAATTTTAGTCTTATTTTCAAAATACTTAAATTATTAAGAAATCACTTGTGACTTTCTCAGCTCAGCGATTCTTTTTGAAATGACTACTTTGGCTGATATATAGCTTTCGTTCAGAAGTTGTGAAAAGTTTAACTTTTAGGTGTTCGCCATTTGCATGATTACTTTGTAATTCAGAGGTTTTTGTATAAACCTAAATACTTACTCTATTCAGCTGCAACTATTTAAAAAAGATCCTATTATTATCGAACCTTTTTCAAGAAATCGGCACTTATTATATGTTGTATAGAACTCGATCAGGAAATAAGATTGTGGATTGTTTTGATATAAACCTTAAATTTTTCACTATTTTATAGACATTTATGGCAGTTTTTGAAAACTTTATTTTCAACTCTTGGAACACGTAAGCTCGATAGCATAAAAAAATTAGAACTCACAAAAAGATAATTGAGCTAATTTAAATAATTTTGTTGAATTATCGACATTATGTTGCAAATTGATTCAATTTCCAATAAATTACAATTTATGCTGATATCTTTGTCTTTGAAGGTTTGCACTGATAAAATCATTAATTTAGGTTAATATATTGATAAACATACCTAGCTAACTATTTCTAATTTTATTTAAGGAAGTCTCTGGTAAACTGATGCTACAAGGCTAGTTAGAGCATCCATGGAGTCCTCATTAACGAAGTCAACAGCTTTTAAGGCTAATTTCAAGTGAATCAAGGCAAGTCTTTTTGTCGTTTCAAGGCCATATTCCATCGCAGAATTATAAGCATATGTCAAGTCCTCATCAGTCAAATTTTTTTTATGCATGAGCTTATAAAGCTCCTTGTCGAAATACGCAGCAAACAAGATCGGCCCAGTGGGTGTTCCGTGCTTAAAATCCCTTAACCTCGCTTTTCCTAAACTTTTCGTGCCGATATAGTCCTGCACATCATCAATAAACTGAATCCCCATTCCAAGATGTTTTCCGAAGAGGAAGCATCTATCTGGTTCTTTTCCATATAATCCGATACCTTTGCAATAATAAGACTGCGATGAAGCTGCTTTGAAGTAAGACTTGTTAGAATATTCGACCATCATATCATCTAGTTCAGTACTTTGTCGAAATCCTTGAACCCATTCTCCACGAGTCATGTGTTCATAGGCAATATAAACTAGCTTCATTAGTTCAATGTTGTTTAAAGTGCCGCATAATTTATATCCACTGTACAACAAGTAGTCAGCTGCGTAATTTGCCTCTTTGTTACCTACAAGGGTATGAATCGCTGGGTGGCCCCTGCGAATGAGTCCATTGTCAAGGACATCATCTTGCATCAGACAAGCATTGTGAAGCATTTCAATCGATTGTGAGATGATCAACTGTTCTGGATGGGGTCTTGCCTCAAAAATGTTTCTCTTGTCGTTATTCATGGCTTTTGCTAAAATCGTTGTCAGCAGGACACTGAACCTTTTTGCACTGCGCTTGCAGTAGTATTCATTAATAAATTTAAACTTTGGATCAGGATGCTCCAGAACCTTATCAGTGCTTCTTGTAATTTCAAGCATTTCTTTTTCGACTAGTTTATAAATATCCAGCTTCGTCTGAAGAGACTTTGAGAAGTTTTGGTTTTCTTCCATTGAAAAACGGCTACCTTTGAGACTCAGGATGAGCTCACTGTCTTGCTTTAGGAAAGGCTCTGCCAAATTAAAGCTAAACAACCTTCTCATTATTTATGGCTGAAAATGCAAGTAAGTCTATCTATTTAAAAGCAAAACTAAAAACTAGTTTATCGAAACTATATGAATCTGTCGTCAATCTGAATTAGACTGAGGTTCCCACTAATAAACAGAATAAATGTAAGGAAAGTAACACATTCGTGAGAATTAAACAGAAATAAGGGTCAAATATCAAAAAGTGAAATTAACACTTGAATATCTTCTAATATTTTTCAGGAAATCTTGGATAAGTGAAGAGGAACTTTGAGTACTGGAAAAATTTCTGGTGATAAGATCAAGTCTTTAATCACCCATATTCATGGAATTGACTTAAAGAGCTATGCACTAGGCGAAAATCTTATTCAGACTTCACGAATTTCTTAGGGTAGTCTAATATGATCTAAATGATATTTACTTCGCACGCTGAGAATTTCTAAGTAAGTTTAAATAATTCATCCAATCCAAAAACCCAATCGCGAAAATGTTCTGTTTAAATAAGCTAGACGAAGACTTCGATTATTAAATATTTCAAGAATCTCCTACAAGGATTAATCCTTATAAGACTGACGCTTTTCTAGAGCATATGACCTTGATGCTAGAATACCTTCTTAAATTTCAAATAAGAATTTGAACGCATAAAGCCTGAAAGTTCTCTTTAAAAGAACCTCTATATAAATTGGTTAGAACAGATTTATGTCAGATTGTTGTTTATTTTATCTAATTTCGTTTAGTATCAAAAGACTTAAGTATTATTGATCTTAGAAGATGATAAAGATTTATATTAGTAGTATTTAACAAGAAGAAATTACAACTTAATTCAGGGTGATTATAGTTAGTAATATTAAAAGTGCATATTATATAAGAAATTAGTTTTTGAGTAAAAATTGAAAAACTTCGATTCAAGACTAAAACTCTCTAAACTTAAAAAGCTTTAATATGCTTAATTAAATAATGATGATAGGTTTGTATGGTTTTAATATAGTGCTGGCTAAGACTTGAAAATTAATCCAAGGATTAAATAACATTCCAAGCCAGTCAATATATGCAGAATTTTTGAATTTTCTACTGATCAACTAACCGAGATTTCGAGAATTTGTGTGAAAAATTATTTAAAATCCTAAATTTTTCGAAAGCTTCAATAGTATCGATCTTATTTAAAAATACATGTTTCTAAGTAGATTCGTCTACTCTGAAGATATAAAGTTCTTCTACAGTATTAGATATTAAGTCCATTCACGTTGGTCTTTATTTTCTTTGGATTCTTCAATCAGATCTCTTTCTTATCTTTGCAACTCACTAATGACCAAAATTCGAAATCGAATTAGTTCCGCTTTCTTCATTTAATGATTACCAAGTGGTATTAAAGCCACCTTTATTCTAAAAGTAATCAATTCAATCATGACTGGGTGGAATAACTGAAGCGATAGGGAATATCGGATTATTCAGTTTACTGAAACGATGGAATTAAATTTAGAGATTTAAGCGTTCGAATGGTTTATTTACAGAATTTACAGATCTGATCAATTCCTTACCTTGATGAGAGGAGTGGCTTGAAATTCGGATGATAATTTGGAATTTTTTAGTTCATTCTTAATTATAAAATTAGGTTAGTTTGGACTTTTAGGACATGAAATAAGATTTAGTATTACTTCGAGAGTTATTTTCGGATAGAAAAATTCAATAAATTTTAAATTGATTAATTTTGAATTACCATTAAACAAGTAATTTCAAGAAGAATATATCACAAATATATATCTATTAGAATATTTTAAATTCAATCATTACAAATTTTTAACATTGAATAATTAACTAGGAAAAATTCGGTGGATTTATTAAGAAATTCATAGCATATGTTTTAAATATTAAAGCATACCCTCTTTCATTGTATAGATGAGTTAAATTAATAAATACGTCTTAAGAGAAAGATTTGATTAATATTGAAGAGTAGAATTTTTTTTATTGGAGGAAAAATTTTGAATCCTATGCTATATAATTAGTCAAATTTGATATCATCCTCAAAAAAAATCTGCCTTTTAAGTTTCATTATCAGAAATACCGAGTCGAATCCAATTAGTGTAATAATTTATAAAAAATGTTAGCAAAAGGCAAAATCCAGATAATTCACCAAAAGTAAATTCAAATTCTGAATATTTTCACTTAGACTGCTACAAACCAAGCAAAAGTAGTTTATTTTAATAGAAGGTATAGAAATAAACCTGGTTACAGATTCAAAACCGATTTTCTTCTCATGGCTATATACTTAGAACGAAAATTATTTTTTTTAAACAACAGGGAATATTTCATAATTTTTCCTCTGACAGAAACTTGAAATTCAAGTTAAAATTGAAGATTTTTAACGTATTTTTAATCTTTTTTTGTAAAATTACTTATCTCATTGATAAGTTTATTTTTATATTCTTCTAGATATTTTATCTTCTTCATGATATTTATAATATTTTCCCTTTCTTTTGATTTAATTTCATATCCACTTAATTATCTCTACCTTTCATTTATAATTTCCTTTTTTCCTCCTCTAGATTTATTATAAATTTTTTTTTTATATTATTCTTGCTTATTTTTTTTTGATTTTTCTCTGCTTCCAGCCTTTTGATAAACTTGTTATTTTCCTTCAATCTTAATTTTAATTTATGTGTTGGCTATTTTCCATCATTAAGATTATTTTCTTCCTCTTTTATAAGCTTTTCTGATTTAATTCCAACTGACTTTTATTCATTGATGTCTTCTTTTCATTTTCTAAGATTTGGATCACGTTTTAATATCATATAATTTCCAATATATTAAATTTAGAATAATACTCATTCTTCTGAGCTAATTCATTTTTCAAGTCTAAATTCTGTTACGTATAGGCATGGGTTTCTGAATCCTTTACATAGAAAAGATGTCCATTTTTATTACTTAGTTCCTTTTTAAGGTTTCGAATCTGTTGAATGCAGCCCTTTATGTGTTAATCATTTTAGAAAGTGAATCTCTCATAAGTGTCAATACTTTTAAATAATTTTTAATTTTTGAATAATTTCATTTTTTCATATATTGAATTTTTGCAAATAATCTTGTCTTTCTTAATAATAATAGAACTCTAAATAATCATCAATTTTTTAGGCTGCTTACTTTTAATACATTCTAATTGTTGTACATAAACTTGCATTTCAGTAGTTTTAGCTATTGAGAAATTATAATTATAATATGTTTTTCTTTTTTCTCATTTATAAGTTCTGTGAATTTATTTTTCTTATAACTCAATATCAGATATATGCTTTTATTTTCACATCAATAAACAAATCTATAGTTTGAGATTTTCGAGATTTTTTTATTTTTCAATTGATAAGAAGTTTAAATTAATTCTAAATAGTCGTCGTATAGATGATTCTTCGTTAGATTTTTGCTTGATATATTATCTTGTGTTTTGCTAACGAAACAATATCTATTATTCTGAAGATTCTCTTCTATTAAAACGAATGAAATGAGTGTCCACATACAAGGACTCTTGGTGCATTTTTAATGATCTCATCTAAATAATTTCATAGTCTGGAACTTCCATTTATAGATTATTTAATAATAAGGTATATATAGAACTATACGAAATGTGAGAAGGATATTATTTAAATGATTATATAAGAGCACTTACCAGTCTAAATATTTGAATTAATTTGATCTTTAAATGATAATCTTTAAAATTCATCATTATGAGTTTTTAAAAATTTTATCAAAATAAGCCTAATTTTTCTGTGACTATCAATATCGAATGTGTAAAAATATAATTTGGATTAATTTTCGTAGACCCCTTCAATCTCCTTTAAAAAATCACCTTCAAAAGCAGGACATATTTCAAAGTATCTATTGTTTCATAAAAATTATATAAGCACAAATTCTCTCAAATTTTTTTAATGATCAACAGATTTCATGATTGCTCATTAGTCACCTAAAATTCCGTAAAGATTTATACTGAAACTGATCTTTTGTATTTAAATCACAATCTTTTAGTCGTTCACTCTTTTAGCATGAAAAGCTCTTCAATAGCTGAGAATTTGCTGAAATTCAGCACTGTGTTCGCTTTAGTATATCTTTCATGGGAATTTTTATATTAATGTTGAATTGTAGAAGATATCCAACATTATTGTGATAAGTTAATTATGAAAAAAGAGGAGCGATAATTATTTGATATATAATTAAGTTTTTAACTTGATTAAACCTATTGGGAAAAGTACTTAAATAAGAACTAAACAAAAATTATCATCATGTATATATAAACAAACTCTGAATATAAACTAATCCTTCTCAATTCAAACAAAATACATGCATTATAATAATTATATTATACAATCGATTTAGAGTACTTGTTATGGTCTAAATTTAAATTTTTTCTTAAAAAATCATGTTTTAAAAAAAAACACTTAAATTTTCATAGTTTTTCCAACCATTTCCCTTTATAATAACTCATTTTCTTACTACTAAAAAGCTCAAGAACTCAGGGAAAAAATAAAGAATCTCAACTAAAGGAAAAAGATGGTTATTGCATTTTAAAATTGAAGCAGAACCACAAAGTTTCACTTCTTCAAAATGACTCCAATAGGGAGAATATCAGTTTTTTTGTACAAGATTGGTTATGCTGGGGTACCTAATTTAATCATCAATTTAATCCTAATTTTATATTGAAGTACCTATTGAATCAACCATTTTTACTGATGATGTTATGCTGGGGTACCTAATTAAATCAGTGATTTTTATGTTGAGGTTTTGATAGGGTAACTCCTTTTGCCAACCATTTTCACTGCTTATAGTTATGCTGGGATACCTAAAATGACTAGCCGTTTTTACAGCTGATGGTTATGCTGGGGTACCTAAATTGACCAGGAATTTTCTGTTAATGTTGATGCTGGTATATAATAAGGCCAGCATTTCACTCTTGGCATTCCCTAGTTTCATAAAAAAGTTATCCAAAGTTTCTCTTATATTTACTCACTAATTGGCTGATTGCCTCTTCGATTTAGATATTCAATTCTATTAGTTCTAAATATTTACATCTATTTAGCAAAAATTTATTTAAAAACAAAAATTGTATTATATCTAACCTAAATCAAGTCTTACGCCTCATTTTAAGTTGTATTGAATTCGATTAGGTAAAATCTTTAAGTAACTTTCATAATTCTCTAACCTTTCAAATATAATGCATATCTCAAAAGAGAAAATCATATTGAATAAGAGTCTCTTAAATTTATCATAATTTACATATTTTCTTTATATGGATAGCCCATCTTGGGTATTTATTATAAAAAAAAAATTTGGACATTTGTAAGGAAAAACATATAAAGTTTGAAAAAATTAAATTTTTCTTAATCAATTTTATCCAATATTATGAATCTATTGATAGCAACGTTAATTTTATCTATATAATACTTTACGAAATCGCTGTTGTAATACTAGTCAGTGCATTCATAGATTCCAAATTAATAAAGTCTACAGCTTTAAAGCTAATTTAAAATGAATCCAAAATAGACTTTTTGATGTTTCAATTCCATTATTAATAACAGCTTTATAACTTGAATCCAATTCTTCTTCAATCAAGTCCTTTTTATTAATTAGATTTAACAGCTCTTATTCGAAATATGCAGCAAATAAGAGAAGCCCAGTTGAATTCCAGACTTAAAATCCTTCATCTTCGCCTTGCCTAAAGTTTTTGAGTTTCTGATGTTGTCCAGCACATCCATTAATCCAGAATATGTTCACCTAATGTCCAACTAGTGTCTACATGCCTGTCGCGACCCGGGTAACGAGGCTCGGGACCGCTGATAGGACTCGGCGACATATCTTCGCGGAGAAGAGAACTACATGAGAGATTCGCCAATGTTGCATTAGAGCTTCAAAGGAGAGTCGATATAAAGTACACCAGTCAACTTTGAAAGTGCGAATTGGATTTTATGAGAAAATACTTCCTATTGGTCTCCTTCAGGAGCCCAGCGTTTAAAGATAACGAATGAAAAGTGAGAAACAATCCTTGGATGAAGTTTAGGAACTGGCTGAAAATAACCATAAGGACTTTTCGGATTTCTAGGGCCCAAGTACGTATCTTACTGCTCAGGGTATTCGCAAGATACCTAAGATCTGATTCTTGCTAGACCAATTGGTACGATGTCGGACATGATGTTTCATATGAAAGATGGGTTGACCAAGACCTTCGATTTTATCAAGATTACAAGCACATCAAGAAGGTGCAAAGAATCTCAGCTCAAGCTAACTCATGGTGGAGATGGCACTTCGAAAAGGGAAGGAAAGACCGATTCGAGCGATTGGAAATTGTCAACAAGTGCAACAAGTTAGCGTTTACAAGATCTTGGATACTTACCCGAAGTCATTAAAGTAAAGGCACTGATGAATGCAAGATAAATAGAACACCCAAGAAATGAGAGACAAAAGATCAAGAAAGAAAGACAACTTTAAGGATCTCCAAAACACAAAGTGAAGATGAAAGATTTAAGCTATTATAAACTTAACAGGCATAGATGAGCTACTTTTCAAAGAGGCTATTATATAAATTAGTCAGGTTTCTTCTAAGATAAGAATTAATAAATAAAGAATGATTTGTTAAGATATCTTTATAAATATGGAAGATTGTAGTAGAAGATCGAATAGTTCATTAGATTCGCTTACAGAGAGCGCAGTCGATAAAATACTCAGATATCGGTGTAATCACCTGGAAAAAACCAACAGATTCATTATCAGAAAACTTATACTTTTAGAAAAAGTAATAGAAATAACATTCTTTCCTCTCTTTGATGAAAACATCAACGCTATAAAAATGCCTTCAGATATACCTAGATTAATGAGTAATTCAATTTTGAAACAAGGTGTTAATTACTATATTAGAGCAGCTGTTGGCCCTGATCATCTTGAGGATGTACTTTATCAAATATCAGGAGAGTATCTTTGCAAAACGATTGTAATTTTTAATGGAGCTGACCCAAATACTGATATAAGTGAAATCTTAAAGTTGGGTGTCTTGGCATTGATTTGGACCTCCTCAGCAAACATTGATTTCAGTATTTCAGAGGTAGCATCTAATTATTCTTCTTACAAAGATTACATTAAAGAAAATGAACTTCAGAACCAAATGCTAAGATTTAAAAATTCATTAAAAAAAAGCAGCTAAAAAACTTAAGATTAATAAAATATCAGGTAGAAAAGCAAAATAAAAACTTGAAAATTTCATTAATTACTCTCAGCTTAAAAAAACTTATGCAAAAAAAGAAATTTGAAGTTTTTAACTTTCTTAAACTTATATCAAAACTTGTTTCTACCACAAAGATCTTACCTGCCAGTCAAGCTATTCAAGAACTCATACAGATAGTGTCAAAAATAATTCAGACAAAACATATTGAAAACACAAAAAAAGATATAATGGCATCTGAAATTTGTTTTTTTTCTGAAGAAAAATATTTAAACGAGCACTACGATTTGTTTGATGATACTTATAAAGAGATGCTTGAAAGATTGCCTTCAGTTGATGAGATTTATGACTTCATTATAGCCGCTAGACCAACTTTAGACCCGTGGTAAACCAATGATAGGCCCTTGCATCAATCATCATCTAATTATTGATCATTTCATCAAGAAAAAAATTCAAGAAAATTCAAAGAATTATTCACCGTATAGAAAATATACCCCCCTGTCTAGCGCCATAGGTCTACCATGGGTATACAAGAGGGTCATACTAGGGGGCCCTCCAAATTCGTAAAATAGGTCTTTATGAATGTGCTCAGTTCAGCCCTGAATGTTGCATAATTTGTCTTGTTTATCTAAAGAGGGTTATTTCTTCCACTGGACTGCTACTAGGTCCTTCGAATTGGCGATCGATTATTTTATGTAGTTTTATAGTCGGCCAAAAGGTTTGGGATGATCGATACTTATTAAATGCTAACTTCACTTCCATTTACTCATTTTTCAATATTGAAGAAGTAAGAAAACTATTCAAGAAGTTTTTACAGTTAATCAATTATTCAGTTACAATAAAAGCAGCTCTGTATTATAAGATTTACTTTGAAATTCAAGAAAATTATCAAGGAGACGACTTTCCGTTAGACATGATTGATAAGGATAAGGCAAAACAGATTGAAGGAAGGTCTAATTGGATTTCTGAAATTTTAGATGCAGGTGCTATCGAAGAACATCAGCTGTTTGATCGTGGAAGTCAGAATTAAATAGGCTAGATAAAATTAGTAGCGTTATCAACAATAGCCCTCCACAAATTTAGTATAGAAGTGGCATTATCAGACATATATCAACATTCGCAGTAACATCCTTCGCTTTTTGCATGTAAAGTTCATTGGTCCTCAAAGTAGGCATTCTTCAAAGTGATGAAAAGGTCATAGATGCTCGAAGAAAACGAGACAGTGACTGCATGGCTGGCGAGAACAGCGATAAGCATGAAAGGCAGATAATTGATTTGTCCTGATAGTTCAAAAAAGATGACGGCGACGGATATTGTGTGAGTGACAGAGGAGGCAAAACACGCAGCTCCAACAAAAGCTTAGACCCCAGGGTGCGTAGAAAAGAACAGATAATGATAGAGTTTTCCGTAAAGCCTTTCCAACAGAGAGCCAAGTGCGAAGCTCGGTGTAAAGATTCCGCAAGATATCGGGCAGGTGATGCTCATGATCTTCATAAAGAACTTGCCGATAGAAAACGATTAGTTTCCATAGGGCCCCGTCTCTGACACTTGCCCCTAGTGGTTCCGGTTTGAACATGAAAGTGATGATTCTTCGGTCGCCAACTAGAAAGATGCTGAAAATCGTGACTGAGCAGATACTGCAGACAATCAGGGTGTAAGTGTATAGTTGGATTAGCCAAAAGTCTTTGTTGTACTTCTTGAAATGAACTACTAGGCCTGTCAAGTACATGAAGGTTGATCCGATGAGGCCAAAGACAAGTCCTTCAACTATAAAAGGAATTAGCTGATGTCCTAATGTTGCATCTGCGTAATTGCGATTGGTTATCAGGCTCGTCAGTTCGTCAATATCGAAGAACTTGAAGATAAGGCTGCATAAAAAAGTTTGAGTAAAGACTTTCCATAGGTTTCTAATGTTATAATAAGTTGCTCTCACCTCGATGCTGAATAAAAACCCACCGATTGGCGAACCGAATGTGACGCTGACGCCGATAGCCACAGCGATTGCTAGGATCTGTTTTTTTTTCTAGCAGGATTAGCGATTTCTTTGAACAAGGATACTCTACACATCTGGTTGGCGATTAAGCAGGAGATGTGGATAAAGGGTCCTTCACGGCCAATGCTCAAGCCAGCAGAATTCGCTGCACCAAGGCCAACGATCTTGCTTCTGAGTGTCAGTTTCGACAGATACCTGTTTACTTCAGCGCCTCCGATAATAGCTTTCATCCCAGGATCCCTGAGCCTTCAGCATCAGAAGATATGAATCTTCCACAACTGGCAGCGATGAGTAAAAAACTGAGTCAATAAGGGATCCCAGATGATAAACTGGAGAACTGGAAAATATTCTTCAATCAAAGTTTTCCTACCTTTGTAAGACTCAGACAGATGCAGTTGATTGCGAAGGCAACGAGTGCAGAGGTGATGGAAATAGTTGTGATGAGGAGCCAGATCTGCGGATTAATCTAGAAATTGGAGCATTTTGACATGGGCTTGTCTTTCTGGAGAAGGGGAAAAGAAAGATCTGCACCTCCGATTCCGCTTACCAGGTCAGTGATGATGAGCCTTGAAGCTTTAGAGTCTTCGAGGAATGACTACAGGCTGATCTCGAGGTGTGAATTGACTGAAACTTGAGATATTCTGGATTCATGCGATATGATATAAGGAAAAGAAAAACACTGTGTTGACTAATTAGTTGAACACCTTTTGCCTCTGGGCTCTCTTGTTTCTTACACATCTCCTGGAAGAGCCAGGACAGCACTTTGAAGTTCAAGTTGATTTGCTTTGGAACATCACGAGATAGACAAAAAGACCTGCGGTGAAATGTCTTTCAGCCCTTCTTCGTCGGTCTTAAGGCACGCTTTGTTGATTTCTTTCACCAGGTACACCTCGTCTCCAAGGACACACACTGTGCACAGAGACAGCCACAGGTAGTCATGGAAAGAAATCCAGATGAAGTAAAACACGACGCTAGTGCCTAAAACGCAGGATAACACCATTCTTTCTTCGAAATTTTCTTTTTTTACTCGAGCTGCAACGAACCAAAAAAAAGAGCGGCGATGGGCAAAGCGACTCCAAGAAAAATTCCCTAGGCGAGATAGAAATGCTTAAGAAGCACAAGACTTCCCTTTGCAATCGCTAAAACCACCAGATCAGGACACTTGATGAACTTTTCGAGGTATCTGTAAATCATGCAGTAGGCTATGCAGTAGACTCCCAGAATTATCAGCAGTAAAAGTAAGGACATGATAAAGGTGAACAGGTCGAGAATAAGCAGCATTACCAAACTCACCAGTAATTGGCAGGTCAATAGGAAGTAAACTATCCCTGGAAAGTTCAGGTTCATGCTTTAGACTACTTGTCTGAATGAATCTTGAAGAACTGATGTACAATTATTCGCTTCTGACTCGAATCTATCGTAATTTGATGCCAATTCTACTGCAATTGCATCTGTTGCTGCATAGGAACTCCGGTTATTAGTTCTTCTTAGATGGTTTTGCCTTTTTGTTGGCCATTTTATTTCAACTTTTTTTAAGAAACTTGTTGATATTTAGTAGGAAGGATGTTTTTAGATAAGTTTATTAATTGATTTATTGTTTCTAGTTTTATTAATTGAAGAAGGACTATGAGATAAAAAATTTCGATATTTTAAACTATCATCACTCTTTACTACAATTGATACTCTTTTTAGTAATTAAATTTTTCACTCTGAGGCACCATCAAGGTCAGTGCTCGATTTTTACTGAGGAAATAATTATCGCTACGAAGTTGAATATAGATAAAAATAGATTCTCTTTGCTACTTTTTGCTTTGAAGTAATCAAGGTACTTCTTACAAATTATACTATTTCAGCTTAAAAAAATATATATTTAACACTTGTGATTGTTGTCATTATATTACTAGTTTTAAAATGTTTTAAATTCATGCTTTATTTCGAAGGCTTTTATATTCAATGATGACCAAAAATTAGGGTGTTAGGGTGTTAGGGTGTTAGGGTGTTAGGGTGTTAGGGTGTTAGGGTGTTAGGGTGTTAGGGTGTTAGG